>JASANE010012330.1:0-64239 GCA_030248225.1 Trileptium ribeirensis | reverse complement strand
TTTGTACTTCGTTCAGTTACGTATTGCTCAGTCAGCTATAGATTATTGTTTAGCACTGTTTTAGGAACTGTTGCTAATATTAAGAATGACATAACCAAAGCGAACAGTAGATAAATGCTATTATAAGATGTATTGGGTTCCCAAAATAATGGTTCCTCAAACTTCCTTTTACAGCATTGATATCGCTAATTGCAGAATGTACAATTAACGCGAAAATATTACCTTGTAATAAATTCGTCGACGCCTTTAAATACTAAGTTCCATTACCGGCCTAACTTCTTGAGAAGGTTTCTGAGTTTCTTTGTGACCCGGAAGCGAGATTTTGCCACGAACTTGACGAAGTGGCCTGACCGTAAACAGAGGAAACAGGCTGATGGCTGTCGTCGCAAATAAAAGTTCCGATTTGGTAGGAGCCTCAGAAGAGGGAACCTTGGCGTCCACCGAAAGAGTGGTTGAACATTACTGCTCCACCAGTAATACCACTAATACTTGCCACCAAGAGCTTGCATTCCAACAACAAGACTTTCTGTCGAGTAAAAATCAAACTCTTTTGACTTTGACAAAACAGAAGCAGTTTTATAATCTAATGAATGCGACAACAATATTTCTTTGCGATGTTTTTAATTAACTTGCTAATCTTACGAAGTTCTTTGACCAAAATCGGCATATTGGAACCACTGTCACGATACGCTTTACCAATTTTTCGGCACTTAGCAATCTTCGTTTTAGCTGAGCGTAAAACTTAATACACACGTGATCATATGGAAATTTTAAATCAGATTTAGCAATGTTTATAGGTTTTGAATCTGACTCAGACTCGGAACCGGAACTCTCGCAACACGTTTCTTCGACCGACTATGTCTAACCATAATAAACGACAGAAGAACCGTATATATAACAACTAGACAAAATTAATATCTGTCAGTAACTTAGCAAAAACGTAAGTAACACAAGCTTATCTTAATATACAGGAGAATCTGATTTGAATATTGAAACAGCTACTTAAAATCGCTAAATTTATGGTGTCAACTGTTTCGCAAAATAATGCTTTAGACAAAATTTCTGGCACCGGATCTTATATTAATCGTATTTATGATTAACTTATACCAGTGCAGTTTAATACAGCAGCGATAGCACTCAAAATCTATTAATCTTACTCAAATCTATTGTGCGACTTTTACAAGATTACACTACTTTTACAGTGCTCTAATTACGCTTCATTACCGAGGTTGTACAAGTACAACACAGAACTATTGTAACGGTGTGTTGCGAGAAAAATTCTCTCGTGTAAAGCTTATTGTTTTGTGTCATGCCTGTAACCGCTACACGTCATGAACTACGGTGGGAACCATTCCGATGGGAAAGCGTAGGCCTTGCGTCATCTCTTTATGATGTGTGTAATATGTATGAGTTGTGTATTTTGTTTACTACATACCTATATTTCGTGTGTTTATAACTGTATAACTCATGAGTGGTTTTTTATATGTGTGAAGTTGTTTGTGTTCTTCGTTATGTATGAACCGGGTGTGATTGATTGTATAATGTTTTTGTTTGTAAGTTTGTTTTGTGAATTATGTGTTAAGCGTGTGTAATATGTGGAATTACTTGAAAATCGCATTGGGTTTGAGACAAAATTTTCCCGGCACAGTAAAACAAAATTTTTAAGAACCAGAAAAATCGAGCAAAACTGGACAGGGAGGATGGTTTGGGAATATGTTGGTTTTGACGCCTAATGTCATAGGGCACGCTGTAGACCATCCATATCAAGTTTGGGCACAATTGGATCACCCGTTAAGAAGTTACGGATCTCTTCTCCTCGGTTATTTTTGGTAATAAGAATTTACTTAATTCATGAAAATTATAACTTCAAGAGTGTGTAAAACAATTAAAATTTTTTACAATTTGTGTGCCAGGGCTATAGTTTAGTTGGCTATCGGATTTTAGTATAGCTCTTGGGTGCCTTATGTCTTAGGGTTACATTAGCGCAAATGAATATGTATTTGTGCTGAATTTTCTGTGAAATCTCAAAAATTATGATGAGTTAGGGATTCCGAGAATTTCATAAAAAAGGTTTTTGTAACGCAAAAATTAAAATTTATGTTAGAGAGCGAATTTTACAATTCTAAGAATTCGCAACCCGGTTGGCAGCAATTATATTAAAATCTGACGGGTTAGAGAGATTTCAGAACTAGGTTTCTTTTGAGTTCCAAGAAATCGGGTTTAGAAAAGTTATTTAAGCGGTTTTGCAGTTAGAGTAGGGCCTCAGTCGACCTCAGAAGCTGCGCAATCAAGGTGAGTACGGCTCAGCCGTTTATGTGTGTAGATTTTGTAATTTGTTGTAGTGTGTGAAATAAACTATATCCGGCGTAAGTGGTGACACATTAAGGCCTTAGGATAAGCTCGTAAAATATCTCTTGGTGCTCGCATCGCTGTTAGTTCGTGTGTAATCTACGGTGGGACTAAACACTCCTAGGGCCACGTAGGCTACATTTTGGTGCGCAAGCCAAGCCTATCAAAACTCAAAATCTGTTGAAAGTTTTGAGTGTTTTAAAAAATTGCTTTGTAATAATTTTGAGATACACCAAGGTGGTCAACATTTTTGTAGTTAAATTTGTGGTAACACATGGGCTTTTGTCAACACGATTTGATTGGGGCGCGTTAAAACTTACAAACAATATTTTATACCGATGATATCCCTCTTTATTACGGAAACTTTGGACATGATTTTAAGGAATGGATAAATATTTTGAACGTATTTGACTTGCTAATGAGTGGTCAAATGATGAGATGGCTCGTGTAGTACTGGCCTTTTTGAGGAGTGAAGCTGTTCGGAAATGGGAATGCATCTCTGTGAAAACAAAGGAAAATTATGATTTGTTGAAAAATTGTTTATTTGAAATTTTAGTGCCAATATATCTCACATACAGCTATAGTGCTAAATTGAGAGAGATTTCGCAAAGCATTTACGAACCTGTTGAAACTTATGCAAGGAATATCGACCACTTGGTTAGGAAAGCTTTTCCTACATTATTTAATGAGACTAGGGATACCATTGCAATGCACAATTTTTTATGTGGATTGAATAAAGCAATTAGGCGATTTGTGTTAACTGCAAGGCCAGAATCATTTCAAGCTGCTATAGCTGAGGCGCGTAAGCAAGAATGTATTGAAAATTTTATAGGATCAAGTGAGACAGAACCGTTGGCACAAAACGTAAAATTCACTGGCAGTGAATCACATAAAAATAGCTTAAACAATAAGTTGTTGGACTCGACTAAAAATTTTGAATGCACTGACATCTCCATGGTTAATTTTAAAAGACCAAATTCTGAATTGTACAACAAAAAATTTATCCTGCTGCTGAACTAGATACGCTAATTTGTACTGAAAATTTTTCTACAAATGATATGACTTGCATGAATCGAAATGTGGGGACCCGATTGGGTTCTCCGACAGTTTTCAGGTGCAGCAGTCTTGACATGGAATGGAACAAACAGCGTTATACGCAAACTGGGTTTATATCAAAAACTGTTCAAGGAAAATTAGTGCGTTCACTTAGGCCAAAGCGATGTCGACCTACGCGGTGTTTTGATCAAGAACAAGCCATGATGTCAAAAGTAGTAAATTTTGCTGGTACCCTTCCAAGTCAGTGAATAATGGTAAATAAAGTAAAGTGCTTGCGGACATTACTGTTAAAACCAGCTAGTTGACATGTGATGTGTTTATTAATATTGAACTTGAACAGCGGGTTGTTATACCAAGGAACTTGAGGATTAGAACGCAGGAAAGTACTTATGGGTTTATCGGGAATAAGAAGTTGACCTCAACTACACTAGATTTACAAGTAAATTGTACAAAATTAGTGTGTGTTATGTTTGTGTATTTAATGGAACACAGTATCATTGTTTTGTCTGCAACAATGTGCAAACAATTATGATTGTGTTGCTATGCGATGCTTTTGTATGTATATGTTTGTTTACCAGGTGTTTTGGTAGTATTCAGAGCAGTAGAAGTCCTAATTTTCCCAATGGTCAACGGTATGACGGTATGTTCCATCAAGTACAGCGACCCGACCCGCAATTCAGGAGCTTACATGTACGAGCAACATTGTTATGGAGTTGGACTTATTTTGCTTATTGCTTCAAAAGAAATTTATGGATAATTATGGAGCACGTAACGCAATTTGGAATGCAGTTAAGTTGATACCATACGTCTAAGATTTTTATTGCTGTACAAAAAGGGTCACGGCAATTATACAGCCAATATTGTAGAACTGACAAAAGGAAAAATTTAAAATTTGCTCGATGTCATACTCGTTTTGGAACTATCTGTTTTTCGAAAAATGTTGAACTACAATATTATTAAATTTCAAAAGAAAAATTGAGGCAAGTTCGGTCAGCTTTCTCAGCCCCTTCCTGGGAGATATTACTTAGGTGCCCCTACTTAAACAAACTGTTCCATGGAGTAACAAGTTTCACTATGGCACTAAAATATATTAATTCAAGAATATTTAGTTTTCCTAAAATTTCAATTGTACCAAGGAATCACTATTGTCCAAGCTTAAAAAGGTAACAGTTTTCTACCTCTTGGGAACGAAAATAAAAAAGTTTTGGAGAAAGTTTTTGTAGTATTTGCGACATTTGGGTTAACTACTGTGAGCCAAATGTTACTGAGGTATCGTTAGCCATTGTCGATTCCGAGAATTCCATAAAAAGGTTTCTCTTACGCAAAAATTAAAATTAATGACAGAGAGCGAATTTTACAATTCTACGAATTCGTAACCCGGTTGGCGGTAATTATATTCAAAATTAACGCGTTAGAGATATTTGAGAACTAGTTTCTTTTGAGTTCCAAGAAATCGGGTCCAGAAAGTTTATTTAAGCGGTTGCGCAGTTAGACCAGAGCCTCAGTCGGCCTCAGAAGCTGCGCAGTCACGGGGAGAACGGTTCAGCCGTTTATTTGTTTGATGTGTGTAGAATTTGTAATTTGTTGCAGTGTGCGAAATAAAATATATACGATATAAGTGGTGACACATTAAGGCGTTAGGATTAAGCTCATAAAATTAAATATTTCTTGGTGCTCGCACTGCTGCATAGAAACCTGCTGTTAGTTTGTGTGTAATCTACGTTGGGACTAAACACCGCTTGTACCACGTAGGCTGCAATACATAACAGTAATATTTTATGTAAAATTGATTTTCAAAATTTTACATAAAAATATATTTCCATGTCGTCATGTCGAAAACTATTGTATTTTGTAAAAATTTTACGAAAGATCGTTGCAATACTCATCAATATATCAATTTAGAATGTGTATGATGTATAATCAAAAATTAATGTGAATGATGTATAACATAAGTATTTTATGTAAAATTGATTTTCAAAATTTTACATAAAAAGACATTTCCCTCGCGTCATGTCGAAAACTATTGTATTTTGTAAAAATTGTACGAAAGACCGTTGAAATACTCATTAAATAATCATTTAAGCATTTATTGTTTACATAAAATTTCTGTAGCTGATTTTAAGAAAACGGTTTCCAAAGATTGTGTAGTCGATGCACTCGAATTAATGTGAATGATGTATGACATTAGTTTATTATATAACAATGGTTTTCATAATAATATGGCTGTGTAGTCCAGCAAGGACCAAGTATTTGATCTTTAACAGTTCTTCATACTAATTACATTAGCCACCATATACATGTCAGCACGCGGTATTATACGGTATGCAATTTTTAGCTCAACGCCATCGTGCAACTGTTTTTCTAAAAGGGACACAGTTTCTGTAGCAGTTGTTTCTAAAAGTGACACAGTTTCTCTAGCAGTTTTTTAAAAGCGATATAGGTTCTGTAGCAGATTTTCTAAAAGTGGCACAGTTTCTGTAGCAGCTTTTGTAAAAGAGAAACAGTTTATTGTAGCAGCTTTTTAAAATAGACACAGTTTCAATAGCTGTTTTTGTAATAATGACAGTTTCCGTAGCAGTTTTTCTACAAAGTGACAGTTTCTGTAGCAGTTCTTTTAAATGACGCAGTTTCTGTAGCATATTTTCTAAAAGTGACACTGTGTTTGTAGCAGTTTTTCTAAAATTGACACAGTTTCTTTAGCAGATTTTCAAAAAGTAACACAATTTCTATAGCAGCTTTTTTTAAATTTTGCCACGATGTGCAGTGACTGCACACAACTATCTATGAACACCGCATTACCTTACATAATACTTCACTAATATTTTAGATTTTATTTCCTAATTTAGTTTTTTATACAAATTCTGAATATCATTGATTAAACTAGTATTAACACGAAATTCTCATGACTAAGGTAAAAAGTACTATGATAAGCTCAAAAATTGAATTTGAAATTATGCCATACTGAGGTTTTTTACCGCTAGGAAGCCAAAAATTTCCCCAGGGGCATTTTCAATATACTTGTGTAGTCTCTCTAAATTACATATTCAACAATTCACGACTTTGGCAATAAGACAACCTACTAGTTTAACTGCAGCGCTACTGGGGTTAGATATTATTGATGCTTCAATCTGCGAATTTAAGACCTCCCTAGCCAACAGACAAGTAATCGTGATAAAACTAGTGATTTGTTCATACAACTAGAATTTAATCGCGTCGCTGCTTACTTTTCGATTTTTTGTGGTTTTCAAATTTGTATTATGTTATCTAGTAGGTACAGTCACGCTTGTAAATAAAAATCAATTTTTTACGAATCGTTCGCGAACAATTCGGTAAAAGATCCCTGCTCAATTGCTATTCACGTTTATTTCTGAGCGTAACTATAGGTAATTCGTTAAGCGTCATTAATTTAAATAAATCTATAAATGCTTATAACGTAAAGGTGTTATGCATGGATAGGTTTAATAAAAAATTACTTTAGGTAAGAAACCGATAATATATTTTGTATAGTATAAATCTCTATTGAAATTACTTGATGCAGCCTATTAAAGGATTTTTGGAATGGCCAGTACCCGACTGATGCGATTGTATCGATTAATATATTTTAATTTAAGGTAGCCTAAATGGTGGATATCAAAATATTTAATTCGTATCAGTGTTGCGGGAATTTTGTTGCACAAACGCATTTTATTACGCGTCATATATGAAAATAGAAATCCATCAATTTAGTGAAAAGTGATTTGTGCTGCTGATGGTAGAAAAATAATCAATTGTTTTCACTATTTTAGCACTATTTAAGGAAACTCCCATTGCTACTTTTGCCTATTTTTACGTTTTTCACATCTGTCTAACGAGGCGGATTTTGAAATGTCATTGCCTACAACATCCTTCAATTTCAATATTGGTATCGTTGGCCACGTGGATTCCGGTAAGACAACGTTGGCTCGGGCGATCAGCACAACAAGATCTACAGCTGCATTTGATTCCAATCCTCAAAGTCAAGCTCGCGGTATTACGCTGGATCTTGGTTTTTCGTCATTTAAACGGCCAATTCCTGGGCATATGAGGTAAAGTCTTTATATAATTTGTACACAAAAGGGCTACGTGATAAAGATGAGTACTGACTTGTTGTGTATTGACTTCTTGTTGCATCTATTTTTTGAAGAGAACCTACGACACACTAAAATGTGATAATGATGAAGAGTATGACGTTTCAATTTCAAGGAAACTACATTGGCCAAAATTGTTTTAGGTTAATGTTCTGTTTCAGCCAAATCTTCCAACGGAATAAATATTGGTGTTTTCGGTTGAATCTTCGGCTCATTCGTTAATATTCCAGATAGCCCATCGCTTCACAAAACGTGATGTTTATAATATGACTTCTCATTCTGCATTATAAATCTGAAATATGAGTTTTCAGCTGTATTTCAAGGGTTACTTGTTTGGTGCTTTTTGAAGTTGGTATGTAACAATACACTGATTTTAGCTTGGTCGTGGGTATTCTTTTAGCGTTTTGGCGAGATTTTTTTTGTGTCGGAAGACAGGCTTATAGGCAACGGAAATTCGTGTTTAGCTTCTCTACAGAGGGTGGATGTAGGCAGAATTTTCGAGTTCCACAAGAATTTCAACGGATCTCCCAGGTGTTTATTTTTGACTTCTACAAGGTCGCCATTTTAAGCTAACATCAAAAATAATCGTTTTATACAAAAACTTTATGACAAAACCTAATATACTGCTGTTATTTCGGCAGTAAAATAAAATGCGGCATGCTTAAATGTGCATTTTCAATATGAATAAACAACTATATACATGTTATAAAAGCATGGAAGGCTAGACGAAATGGAATTGTACATGTTTCTCCCAGTTAATCTCGGATAATATTGCTAGGTAATTCCAGATTGGAGCTGTGTATCGTGGAGACTCAACTTCTATAAGCAACTAAGGCATAGAAGTATTGAGAATCTGCTTTATGTTGTTAATGTCTGTAGTTCTTCCAATCTCGTTCAAACTGTCTTTTAGCAGTTGTCTGATTGAACGCAGTTGCTTCAGTCCAAGCAGAACACTTGAATATGGGTAGTTGTATACTAACTGAATTAGAGATGGCAATCGAATCCGTAAATTGCGAAGCAATTAATATTTCGGTTGCTCAAGATAGATCAAATTTTTGTCGCTAAATGGTTCTTGTCCGTTACAAGTATGGTTTCTATATTGATGGATATAATAATGTGGATGACGATCGAGTTTGAATAGCTAACGCCTAGCACCAAATATATATATCGAAATACAGTCCTTTTCATAAGCGCAAAATGTATCGTAATGACAAAATCAGGCTCACAGCTAGTTTATGTTGAAAGTACACCGTTCGTGCGCGGGCAGTATTTACATTAACTGATAGAGGAAACAACGTTCCCAGCTGTGTAGAGTGGCATCAGTCAACGCCGCGGGTGCCTTGAATGCGTTGGTATATGTCGTCTTCGGCACATGCTACGAATTGGCTCGTCGTTGATCTCTTGTTATTGATTCTGAAACACAACAAAAGCAGCAACTAAGCAAGCAAGCATAAATCGCGGTATATTTACAGGACTCCTTATGATTTGGTGCCCCAGCTGAAAGTGCACGGGTACTATTTTGATGCCATGGAGAGACCAGCGTTTTAGGTTTTGATTTTACTGGTGTGTAGTCTTATGGTCGTTTCTAGTTGTGCAGGTATGTCACTTCGTAATATGGTGCAGTTATGTTGAGGAGATGTCTAAAATATCCAATATCGAGTTGATCAGTCGAGATAGTTACAAAAAGCCTAGTATATTCGTGCGAATATAGAATTGTCTGTGACAGCGCATAGAATATTTTGCTGTGCGCATAGAATATTTTGCTGTGCGTCGCGGACTAGTCTCAGTTTAAAGCTGCAAAAACTTCTTTCCCACGTGCATATATGAGTTCCATCTGCTTATTCGACCTATATAATGCATGCGTGTACCCTAGGTAAAATGTTTTGCACCGCTACCTCTGTCACAATCGCATGATGAAGTGTGGTATAGTGTGATGTCGTTAGAAGCGGTTAGAGTTACGTAACAACTATAATTCGCATAGACATTTTTGTCTTACCATTTGAGTGCCTTTCCATTTTTATTTCTGATGTATGCCATAGATGCGGTGACGATTTTATGGATATATCCATTATTATCATGTATATTGTTTCACTGCCTTTTATAGTTATGAAACCGTACCCGCCCGAAGTCTCGGAACTATCCACCCTTAAAGTAAATGAAACTGAATAACATATAATTGACGGGGGCAAGACGAGCCACCGAAGGTGGTGAGTCGCAGCCGGAGCCGTACATTTAACTTTTTATATATCAATATACTAGACGCAAAATTTCAATTTTCTCTGTGACTTTTTTTGTTTGTCACAGACAGGTCTGCAGGTTGAACGCCTGGGCCGATTTTAGAAATTTTTTTTCTTCGTGTTGCATATTCTCTTGCGGAGTGCCCTTTCATTGAGCACTTTTTTCTACGAAAATTGCTTTGTACTCAAAATTAAGCAAACGTTGCTCAAACTTAGGGATTTTTGCCATTTTTTCAGCTTTTTCACCGCATCTCGACAACCGTTCGTGCTATTTCGGCGATTTTTTTACATAAAATGTATTTTCACGTTTTCTAAACAGCTGTATATAGCTGATTGACGTATTTCATCTCTTTCCTTAAAAATTAAGCAAATTCTCTTAAAATTGACTTAGGGAAACCTAAGTTCATCATATCTCGACAACCGTTCGTGCTATCTCGGTCATTTTTTGACATAACATGTACCTTCACGTTTTCTAAAAGACTGTATACGAGTGATGTACTTACCTTTATAAATTCTCTTAAAATTAAGCAGTCTCTTAAAAATGAGTGAAAAATTATTAAGTGTGTTATAACTTTTGAATGACTCGGCCGATTTGGACTAAATTTCATTGATGGGTACAACTTGATAGATGTATTGTCATTCTACTGTATAAATAACTAGACGTTTTCATGTCTTCCTCTTATTATTGTTACCAAAAATGTTAGAAATTCCACAAGCTGTATGCACTATTCACGCCGTTGTTAACCACCATGCCTCCGTCACCCACGTTTACGTGTTACTAGTTTAAAGATTATACTTAGTTTCTTATAATGGCACATTTTTTCATGACTTACCAAGATCAACACCAACAACAAACTGACTGTGGTCTTTAATTAGCAGGCGTTCACTAGGCATGTGTAGTATGTAGCCCAGCCACTCAAGTGCCTTTGTAGAACAAATACAGAGGGCTCCATGTGACCGGTGTTCGTTCTCAAATCAGAGTTTGTGATGCGGGCGAACTTTGTTACGCCCAATATTCTACGCCTGCAAAAGTTTTCGAAAATGTAAACTGCCTGTGTGTCCGTCGATTTGACTCAGCAGGTGTCGCACGCATACAGCATGATTGGTCTGATCGCGCTGTCGTACACTTGCATCTTCGTCGTAATGCCGCACCTCCATTCGACCATAGTTGTTTTGTCAGCCGCAGAACGTAGCCGCCCGTGCTTTGGAGATACGAGTTTGTATTTCAACGCAGGATTGGCCGCTGGCGGCAGTATGACTGCCTAGGTAGCAGAAACTGTTGGCCATTACAGCTAATCAAGGGCAAGGTGTTGCTGCAGTAAGCCATAACCTTCATCTTTCTTCAGTTGACAAATAGGAAGACGTTCGCTGCTACTTTAATAAGCAGATGTAACATGAGCTGAGGTACTCCATGGTGTCAGACAAAAATACTACGTGGTCTGCGTAATTCAGGTCCTTAATGGCCCTTTCAGTGGACGAGTACGCGACACCTTCTGTCTGTTCTGAGAGTATGAGAGATTAACCGGTGGACGGTGTAGTTGAACAAGACCGGTGAAACGATAGAACTTTGCCGAACTCCGGATTTTGCCAGAAAGGCGTCGCTATCCTCATGGACACTGGCCTTGGAAAATGTAGCGTACATCGTTTTGACGTTAAGCAACTATGCGGGTACGCCTCTTCTGCGGCTATGATGTTGAATAGTGGTGTTCGATCGCCGGAGTCGAATGCCGCTTTGAAGTCGACAGAAACCACAAACGTTGGTATCTGATATTTTTGGCGAGTTTCGAGGATCATTTGTAGACTAGAAATCTTATCAACGCAGCTTCGACCAAAGCGAAAACAGGCCTGGTTCTCTCTGGTCGTCATTTCCGATTTGTCTTTATCATGTGAAGAATTGTCTCCTCCAGTACCTTGAAACAGATTGGTAACAACGAGATGCCTCTGTAATTGCTGCAAACTGAGCGTTCACATTTCTCTGGAAATGGCAGGAGAACAGATGTCTACCATTCAACGGAAATTCTATCCTGTTGCCACATCTGATCAAAACGTTTGAGCAACCAATTGGCTAGAACAAAACCGCCGGTTTTGAAGACTTCTGGCGTGATCAAATGAGCTCGTGGTGCTCTGTTGGGTCCTGCAATTGCTTGGAAAACCTCTTCAGCTGCAGGTGCCTGTTCAAGCTCGCTGGAACCGTAGAAACCAGCAAATTCCAGATTGTCTAATAAAGTCCTTTCATGTAGGAAGCGGCCTGTGTAACAGCTTCTCGAACGTTCACGCCAACGTATTGTGCGTTGCCCTACATCGCTAATGATATTACCCTTTACTAGCGGTAACAGCTTCAGTAAATCTCCGCAATCTAGGTTCATTTGATCACCTGTGCGGTTGGCACGATTTATGTCTTCAGGTATAGCTAACCATTCAGCATCTTTGTCTGTGTTGAAGCCATGAGCTAAGCGTTCTTCAAGATCAAACGCATCGGAGTCTGGTTTAGTGGCATTTTAAAGCGCTCAGTAGCTGTAGCCAGTGACGCGTTGGAAATCCACTATACTTTCTTGGCTTGTCGACGTCGGGTAGCCTAAACTAACAAATTTTCAGTAAATTTGCTACTTAATATTTATACTTAATTAGTACATATCTAATTAACAAACTAATTAGCATGTTTTTAATATCCCGGAGTAGTAGTAAACAGATTCGTAATCAGCGCGTCGAGGTGTAGTGTACGCACCAAAATAATAGCTTTACACTAATTATTCATTGAAAAATAAGCAATTTTGTTTGAGAACGCTAAAAATAAGCTAACACGCTTAACTAATTAGTTAATTACTAATTAACTAAAACAAATTTTGATAAAAGCTGCCTCTCTTGCACCTGGAGAATATTAGGCCCCTTTCAAACAAAAAATTAAAATCGACCGGATAGGCGGAATTTATTGAGGAGTTCGACGGTCGGACAGGCGGTGGCGATTTTAAACTCTCTGAGGAAAACAAAAACGCGTCGCTTTTCTCGGCAATGCGTCGCTATTTAAAACAGACGCGTAGTTGTTAAAATATTATTGGTCAGTAGTATTTATTTATTTTGTATTTGATCAGTAATGTTTTAATTTTATAGTGCCAGCCGTTTGCAATATTGGGTGCATAACACCCAGATACAATAATTGCTTTGGTTGTTTTAACATTTTACGTTAATTTTATATTTTTCCGTATCAGAAGAGGTAATATACAGTACTCGCATTTCGAATAAATGAACTTCAAACAGGAAGTAGACATCAAACATGATTAGCCTAGTTAGAGTACGAATCGAAAACGAATCAACAAAAAACCACGGTACAAATTTTAAACACTGTTCGAATAAAATTCTCACACTTTTTGAGCAAAATCTGAAGCATCTCCAGCAAACGCGGAACTAACACAACACTCACTGCTGGCGAATAATGTAGGGATAATATTGTACTTCCTTTTTATGGCAATTTTTGTCATTCGCAAAAACGATTTCGGCATCATTATTGCTTATATTTATTTTTATTCATAACGCTAATCTGATTCCTTTCTTCCAAGGACAGACAATACTTTATAAACAGGTTTAAACTATTGTCATTATTGGGGTTTGTGACGTGCCTAAGCTTTTTACGTAATCTGCGTGCGCATGGCAAGCGTTTGCTATAATTGTGTATTTCAATAAAATCTGCACTTCCAGTGCCGTTATCAAAATGTCCATGCTTGAATGCTTATAAAGTTCCTATACGTCTGAACGTTGATTTTTCAGTCTTGTTGCTGTGGTTGTGCTTATTTCTAATACACGGTGATCGGGACTCGCCGCTATTGTTTAGTTGACTGGGATAATCCTACATTTAATCTTTTAGCGTTGACAATAAGTGTACGGAAATTCAATATACTCTTGTTGATTGTCCAGGCCATGCGTCGCTCTTACGAACAGTCATTGGTGGATCTTCAATTATCGACGCTTTTATTTTGGTTATCGACATTACTAAAGGAATTCAAACACAAACCGTGGAATGTTTGATCGTTGCAGAAATAACTAAACCAGGTCAGCAATGTTTGTATGTAGTTGTGTAATTCTTCAGATTTTCACTGGTCTAATCTGTTTAACATGTTACGCGGGTCGCCCGAATTGTTAATATTGCCCGATTTAATATAACGATTGCGTTTGTTATCTCAAATTCATTATTATAATCACTGGCATGTAGTTAACGTTGCTGGCGACTTTCCATGTAGTTGGTTATTATATTTTTATAAGGATATCTTTGGGGGACTTTTACCTACAAATCGAATATATTTGAGCTTATTGTTGGATGTGCTGTGATTAGTGAACAATTTTGGAGCTAAATAATTAAACTGAACGAACAAAATTATCTTTCATCCTTCAACAAGTAACAAGCTTGTTCTAATAATATCTGCTAGGAATAAATCCAATGAAAGTTTAGTCAAATCTTTGCAGCCATTCCAAACTTTGAAATTATTATTCGGGAATTTAAAAATTCTGGGCTTATATATTTTTTACGAGTATCATTTTCCTGTCGCGCAGCGACACTCGTGGATGTAGTATAACAGTATTATATAAATTAAAGCATTTTGTTTAATCGAATTCTACCAATAATTTCGTTTAAACGAAATGAGCCGAAATTGAAAAGAATAAAAATTTAAGTGAATAGAAATCGGTCAAAATTTAGACCGATTTCGAAGCATAGTATTTCTCGTTACGACTGTACCGTAAGATAGTGTGGCTTGTGTAGTAATATCTGCTAAAGTGACTATGCCATTACCAATAATTACAGGCGACAGCGCCAAAGATTCAATGATTTTGGCTGAAATTATGGTTGGTCATGCTGTTAAACAAAATGAAAAACCCGTAGAATATTGAAAATATATGAGATTACTTGCACGTGGTGCAAAAATTTTTATACGTCAGAGTAGCTGTTCCCGGGTTATAATTCTTTCGAAGAAAGGAAGGTTTTGGCAGCTCACATTTATTATCACATTAAGCTTGCCTAAATTAAAAGACAGGGTCATAGTTCACAACTAACACTTTGAACGCTTTTTGTAAAACTGGCAAGCAAATCTTTAACTAGTGTTGAGTAACGCTGTTGGAATAATTTGTAGATTTTTGTGAATTTCCATGTGAAATTGTGTTACTTGTTCAATAATATTGCTACGCTATGTCGTCCATCCGCTTAGTTAATAATTACCAAATAAGACAGTTAAGATCTTGAGAACTGTGTCCTATGCTTCTAACCAGATGTCTTCAAAATTCAATTAAACCTTAACATTCCGCTCTGGCTTCTCAAAAATGGGGCTGCGGGGTGGCCCGCTGGAATTTTTCGATCCCCCTGGCAAAAAACGAGTGCCTCATAGTTGGTGGACCCAGTTAACAAAAGTTTGGCTTACACTGGCAAAATTTTCGGCTTCCCCTCGTTCAAAACACCTGCAGTTGATTGAAAAGGCTTGACAAAATTTTAACAAAAATCCGTTTCTGAAGCTTAAAATTTGACTAATTTCTGTAAAAAATCGTTCCAGATGTTGCTTGTATCCTCAAGATTTCAAACGGGGTGGGGCGGGTAATAGGATAAAAGGAATTGTATTTGCTTTGTATGAATCAGATAGAGCAAGTGCTGTAGCGTACAACAGTAGCTGTAGATTTAATAAGATATATATTGCTAAAACATACATAGTGTCATTTGCAAGAATTATGTAGTGACAATTATAATATCAGCTGGTGTGAAATAAACGCAGTTAGTGTTTACGAATATGGCAATTCCGTGTCTAATACAAACCCGCGCTAAATGCTACGGGTACTTTCTGTTTATCCATTTCATTTCTGAGTGAGGCTAGAACATGTCGACCCAAAAAATCCAACATGAGAGTTAATGTTAACCTGGAAAAATAGCCATGATCTTGTAATAATGCACTCTTGATGTTACGGAAGTAAAATGCTGTAAAACTTAATGATTGGAGAAATATTGTTACTTATTGGTCAGCAGTTTGTGGCCTAATTAGCTACTTTTACGACGCCATCCTAATCTCATAGGGATTTTGATAACGTCTTAAAATGCTAAATTTATACTGTCAAGCACATTTTAGCCGTATCAACGAGTTTTTTCGTAGTATATTGTTTAAACACGGCTAAACAAAGTTTTTAATCAAAGCATTTTAAACTAAATACTGTTAATTTTGGCATTTTATTTAGGTAAACTTCTAATTGTTTTAAACAAACTGGATCTCATTCCGTTGCCCGATCGAAAAAAGAAAGTAGAATTTATGACAAAACGTCTTGGCAAAACTCTGGAAGTGAGTGACTTTATCGTAACTGTGCGAAAAACAAAATGACGACAGCTATAACCGATGGAGCAAATCATCTAACTTCTTGTCTTAGTCGCTTAGCATTGGCCCCTAAAACCAGTAGGAGAGCAAAGGGTAGAAAATGCAAGTATTGTACTGTTAGTTTATAATGTCTCACTGAGAAATGTGCTTAGTAGGGCGCAAATTGTTGGTGTTGGCTGTAATATAAGCGATGTCTTCTTTTGTTTTCTATTTTTATTCTCCTATAGTTCAAAATCATCTTCTATATTTTCTGTCAAGCGAAATATTTAAACCTAAGCCAAGCGAGCTTCTGTAGAAGTGATCTAGACCGCGTTTGTGGACTATCATTGTAAAAAAACTATGTTGAAATGTAATAATGATAAGCAAAATATCGTTTTAGGGTTCCGCTATAGGGGAAAGTGGGAAGGACTGACCTATAATGTTCGGCCGCTGACCCCTATTAGCTGCGCCCCACACCGAAACTTTTACTTCTATAATTTTTAATTTTAACCCAAGAAAGTTTGTTTTCCAACGAAAGTAAGGTTCGGTATAAACGAATTTTGACATTTATTGTCCACCTGATTCATAAAATACAACGTAGTGATGCCAACTCGCATACATATAAAACGATACATTTATGTATTATAATATTAATTAAATTCTGATTGAGTGAGTGAAACGAGCGAAGCGATGAATTCTTTCCCATCAGCGCCAGTAGTGAAATTTAACAATGTCCGTTATTGGGTTTTAAGTTGACACGCATACCTCAACTTTGACTGGGCGGATTGATTAGGGTTATATCTCGCTTGAAAGTCTAAAATCTCTATTCGAGCTCTTTAGTTAAGCGTAAAAACTGAGTCCAACATCTTCAATCCCAAAAAGCGGAACAAAGTTGCTCGCGTCTGGTTCTAAAGGTGTCCAAAAATTACGCTACTTATAATTCGACAGCCTGTGTAGATAACTCATGTTGTAAAGCAAGGAAATTTGAATAAGCTATAAGACTATATAATGATACTTTGCTATATGGGCCATTTAGCATGTAGGATTTGTGTCAGAACGGGTTCTAAAACGGGACTGGGAGACCTAATATCACAAAAATCGAAATATCCGCACAACCGCTCGACATATTATTAGTGTTTTTGTCTTATTTTGTAGAGCATTTCATCCTCTATGTTGTTTTAAATGGTCTGCTGGTATTGTCATTATTTACGCTGCAGAGTTGGGTCAAAAGTGTTTTTGAATGGGCTCATGGGACCCAAAATACACGACAATGGTAATACTGGGTGTCCGCGTTGCTTAATTCTCCAGGATTCTCCTTGAATCAGGAAAACCTCCTTGGATCTACTTGAATTTGGTTACGGCCCCTTTAAGCTCATTGAATTTTATATTCCGCCTCCTTGAATTTTGTGCTGTATGACAGCTCCAAAATAATTGTGCTTAATGTCTTCAGAATCGCAGAAATATAAGGACTCGCATGACATAGGTTATGTCAACCTAATATAGCCACTTTTCTTTCAGGATGCACAGGTTCCGCAAAAACAGCAACGCCTCCGCAAGAGTCCGCTGATTCAACTTCCGTCCAGGCGTCACTAGGAAACTTACGGATTTCCAATGATGTAACTAGGGCTGAGATACTTTGGTGTCTTAAGGCAGTAAGCAGTCGTCTGTCTTACAGATGTAGTGATGGTATTGGTTCCATATTTTCGGTCATGTTTCCTGATAGCGACATAGCCAAACTGTTTTCGATTGGCCGCGCAAAATTGGATACGGTTTTGTGTTTGGATTGGCTCACTATTTTCAATACCGTCTTGTTTCGCAGGTGACACAGTGTGGCTTTTCCGTAATTGTGTTCGATGGGGCTTTAAACAGAATATCATAACGTGGGCAAATGGATATTGCTGTCCGTTACAAGGATGTCTAAACAAATGCTGTTGTTGCCGGATATTATTTGTCAACATTTGCAGTAGAAACATCATGCCAACTATACTATTGATGATATGCTGTGGAATTATCTCCTTGAATGTTTCCAAAATGTTCCTAAATTCTCCTTCAATTCTGGGGTACCGGACTCGGGATCACTCTGGTAATATCTTCGCAACGATTCGATAATGAGCCTTTTGACCTTATTTGGCAGATCCTTCAATTCAATAATTTTAAGCTAGCCAAGTTTATCTCACTTAATAATCGTTGGTCCGTGGACTACACTTCCTCTATGAGAGTAAAGCACTTCCTTGATCAGTTCACAGTTTGTGTAAATTAAAATGATAATAATGAGCATTTTGGTCTGATTTGGCATATCAATTACTTCCTCTATGTAGTTGGAAATTTTTAGTGGTGGTATTGTCAATATTTACGCTGCAATGATGGGTAAAAATTATTGTTTTTTCAATGGCCTCAAGGGACCAAAAATACTCGACAATGATAATATTTCTGCAACCACTCAAGTTATGCGAATGCTTTTGATTTCGTTTGTAGAGCTATTCATTCTCTATTACCTGCACATGGTGTGCTGCTATAGTCATTGGTTAGGTTGCAGGGCTGCGTCAAAATGTGTTTTCAATGGTCAAAAAGTGTTTTCAATGGATCTATGGGAGCCAAAATACACGAAAATTATTATATTTGTGCCACCGCTAGACCTACTGGCCTGTCCACAGCCCTCCGAAAAGTGGGGGGAAAGAACTTCGCGGGCCCACGTGTTCATTCTTGGGGGAAAATAAAAGTGGGGGGGGGGGTGTAAATTTTACTTAAAAATACTAAATATCCATATTTTTCCATAAATTTAGTATTTATTCAAAATATTTTCATGCATTTTTGCTACCTTGAATTTATTTTCAAGCTAAAAACGATATTTTAGCATTATAAATAGTGGTAATTAATGTTTAAAAAACAGTTGCAAACAAAAAACATAAATTTTCAGACATAAAAAAATTTTTGGAATTAATTGAACATGGGGGTTTCGGCCGAGTGGGGGGCGGAGATAGAGGAAAATCTCACGAACATGGGGTGGGGAATTGGAAAGTGGCCCCACTGTGGACAGCCCAGTATAGGTATTTTGGTCTTATTTTGTACAGCAATTCATGGTTCCTTTTGTTATTTAATGCTAAATATAAATATATCTGTGTACATCTCTGTGAATTACAATTCAACACTTAGAATTCACTTGCTTGGCGATAAGACAAACTACTAATAATATATATAATGTAGTATTATTACATAATATGTTATGTATATAAAATATTACCACCTATTGTCAGAAGCTCGCCGGAACCCCTAAAAATCTCTCGCGTAATCTTCTCTATTAATTCGAGAACCATTATGTCAATGGTGACATAATAAAATAATTTGAATTTATTCATAAGTGAAATAAATTTGAATTCATGCACGAAAGATATTTTATTTTTGGCCGTGAAAAAGTATTGGAAATGTCTTGCAAACACCAGGGACTTCATCACAATTCTACCTAAAATATATTTTTTAACTTGTGGATAGAGCGTCTTCATAAACTGTATTGCACATTATTTCAGGAAACCTCTTTCCGGAATGCTCCTGTTGTAGCCATTGCTGCTGCTAGCGCCAGTAATTATGAAGGCAGAACAAACGAAACTAATATGAACTTAGATGACTTTTTTAGTGCCTTGTCTAGTATCTCTTACGTTCCAAAGCGTAATGATGACGGCAATTTCTTGCTTAGGTAAGAAACAGAATAACGTTACATCCTAAAAAGATAAATGTGTAGTGGTATACTGCTAGCTACAATAAGTTTAGTAAGTTTAGCAGTTTTTAAGGGAAACACTGTTGCAATGATATTAGAACGGAGCTGTTAAAATCATTTTGGTTTTTCTAGTTCAAGCCTGATTTAATAGGAATAAAAGAAAATCGCTCGCAAACCGTTCGTTAAAATTTGCTAACAACAATAGAACAACTACTAAGTTTTCACGAACTGTTTCTGGCCGTAACATCATACATTGGAGCAGGGTTTTTTCAAAATTCATGTTGTGCAAAATGTGTGTTTTTTTAATTTAGGTGTGTTTATGACATTTACTTCTGCTTTTAATTAACCTGCACATACCCTGTTTTAGCGTTACAGGGAAGGTCAAGTAATGATAATTAACCGGGTACTAGCAATTTTATATTAATGCATGCATTATATATTTATACAATGGACCAATCAATTATATTAGCACTAATTTTTTCATATTTCAGAATTTATAGACTTAGGTTTCACAGTTATAAACAAGGTCAGTTTATAAGCATTCAGCGTTTAAAAATTTTGGTTTTTGTAGCCTTTTAATTAAATAGTTCAGGTGTGCTAAATTTTGTGTTTTTAAATTTAGGTGTGTTTTTTTGGAATTTCGCTGTGTTTTTGCACTAAGAAAAACACAAAAAACTCTGCATGGGAGTAGTCTTGTGATTAAACTGTCTAGACTTCCTGCTGCCTATAAATATTGGGGAAAAATAATATGTACATCCGATACTCGCGATCTCTTTTCCTAGACATACAAAATATAGCTTGCATAGGACGAATACTTCATAACTTTGGTACTAATATTGTAAACAGTGCAAATACTCGCAATCATGAATCTCGATCGATCTCAAGTAGCTATTCATGTGTAGCGGTAACGTTAAACTCTTTCACGTTTAATTGCTGCTCAATATTTGCAATCGGTTAACTCTCACAATGTACATAGATAGCCTTATGTCCCTCATAATTAGTTTCTGAAAAATATCCGCAACTGAATTAAAGAATATTAGAGTTGTCATCCGAACTTAAGAACTTTCGCAGATATGCATGGATTAACATATTACAGTTAACAAACGAATAAGGTTTTAACGAACAGTGTCACTGTAAAGAGCTGTAAGTTTTTATACAGTACTCGCTAATTAACAGTTGATCGTTTGAAACTCGCTAGAAAGCAGTTCGAAAATAAAATGGACTTTTACCAATATTTTAATGTTTTCGAACCTTCGAGTCAGCCACTGGCTCGTTATCACTGCGACAGCCATTTTCTAATGCCATATGAAAAAGCACTTGTTTTATTATTATACATAGTTTATATAGCTATCTAGATTACATATGTAGATATTTCGAGTTTATACCTATATTTGAAAACGAACATTCTCAAGCGTCAGGATTTTGATGTGCTATAGTGATTCTGGCTGGATCAATACTTTCGGATTTATAATTGTGTTACTATTATATTTTTCGACTCTATTTCATTGTTTTAAGTATTGATCACTGTTTCTCTCTTCGTGGTCAAGGCACTGTTATGACCGGAACTGTACTATCTGGGCACATTTCAGTTGGAGACAGTGTTGAAATACCATCCATCGGTGAAGTACGTAAGATAAAGTCTATTCAGCAGTTCAAGAAACCTTTGCAAAAAATTAGACAAGTACGTTAATATTTATTTGTTTACCTCTTACCTGATGCGGGTTCCATAAACAACATGGGGAGCGGGTTAATCTAGCTTAAATTTAAAGCTAATGTAATTAATTAATTCAGTTATTTTTATATTATTGCTTGTACATATTGCGTAGGAAATCACGAAGCATAAAAGAGTTTTTGCGAACGGTTTATTAAGATTTTAAGCGGAATCGTAAGTTCTTGAATTTGCGGTTAAATTCTCTTAAGCCTTTTCCGCACTGAGTCACACGTGCGTAGCAGCGTACATTGCGACGCGATTCACTAATCGAATTTGTAGTGCAGCATACGTTTGCACGTGTGTTGATTTTCACAGGTGTGAGGTTCTTTAAGGGACCGAGAAACAGCTCTTAATGACTAAAGTACAAAGCTCTCGCCAAAAGGTTTTAGGTTCAATTCGTAAAATATTGTTCAACACTTGTGCGAGAAATGGTTAAACTATTGTCGAATTATCAAAAATCTACAAAAAATGAAATTTATCAGCGATTTTTTTGTAATTGATAGCAAACCAGATAAATAAGTTCAGATTTGAGCAGAGGTGCAGTAGCTACCCTATAAATATCTCCAGGCTGTTATGTGGCTTCGGGGAAAGTATAAAATCTAAAACCAGTTTCATTCAGGATACACAAAATTTGTTACGATTATCTAGAACGGAAAGATATAATTGGTTAATTATGTAAGCTCATATTATTAATGCATATCTATAAAGCGTAGATCCCGATATAACAGACTTCAGGCTGAACATATGACCCAAAATCACTATAGGTGAAAGCACTAAATT
This sequence comes from Trileptium ribeirensis, assembly GCA_030248225.1. Taxonomy (NCBI): domain Eukaryota; kingdom Metazoa; phylum Nematoda; class Enoplea; order Enoplida; family Thoracostomopsidae; genus Trileptium; species Trileptium ribeirensis. The sequence continues at coordinate 41,974 of JASANE010012330.1, read as the reverse complement.
TGGAAATATAATTTTTACTTCAAATTCCGGTTGCTTGACAATAGGTTCCCTATTCGCTAAAATCTTTAGTAGATATGAACCGCGGGATCCATTGCTCGAACTCAGGTGAGTTGACATTTTGCGTGGGAGGTACGAAATAAAGTTATGCTGCCTGGTGGATTATGGCTTTTAATTCAAAATTTAAATTTAATTAATTTTTTCAATACCGGAACCTAAAATAGTTATTGCTTCTGACACTCTGCTTGTCATTTCAGTTTTAATAAAATTGCTGTCGTTTTATGTTAACGACTAAAATCAATGTTACGATAGCAATTCGCTGTAGTCTGAGATGCAAATTTGTAAAAGCAACCTGATAAAGTTTATTGTTTTGTCCTCAAACAAAATAAATAATCTAGATATTTTTTGACATTAGAAATATTGCTTGAATTAACTATGTGCTAGCATACCATCGCTTGCTATTCGGAGTTTTTGCAGGCTGATTTAGCAACAACCCAAAGGCCAAAAATTAATAGTCTTGTTGGTTAGCTTGTACGCACAGTCATGGATAAAACAAGTGCTTAAAAAACTAAGGACGTTCGTTTAGGAACGAACAAAAAAGAATTTTACAAGTTTGCGAACGAATGTTTTTGTGGTTGTTTATAACGTTCGTTCATAAATGAACGTTGTTGTGCTCGTTTATTGTGCACTTATTTTTGTCCGTGACTGTACTTGCATACTGTGTATTGCTCCCAAAAGAACTGTACAGGGCACACTGTCAGAACTAAATAAAAACAGTGTCGCAGCTTAAGGCCTGTAACTAAAAGAGATACAATATTTAGTGGAACAAAGCATGCAATATTTTGATCGTATTTTAATAGGAAAGTAGTTTTTCAACAGTTTTTCTTGCTTTCCGCTGTTATTACTGCACAGTTTACATGAGTTATTGTATTTAGAAAATTAATACATAACTTTGTTTAAGGGAGATCGTGCTGGAATTTGTGTTGCGCAACTTGATGCTTCACTTCTTGAACGGTGCCTGATTTGTGCTCCTGGAACACTTCCGCTTGTTTACGCAGGTATCGCATCTGTTTCAAGGGTGACAATATTCAAGACATCCCTTCCGTCTAAGTGTAAACTGCACATAAGCATTGGCCACGAAACTGTAATCGCAAGATGTACTTTCTTCAAATCCAAAGAAGTACATAATGTCATGCTCGAGAATGGCTACAAATTTGATTTCACCCAAGACTATTCTTGGATGGATGGTCTCAAATCTGTAGAAGATATGCGTGATGATTGTGAAGACCAGCAGACGAAAAATACGGTAGGTTTGCTATAGGCATGGTGCAAAGAACACTTCATAGGAAGCAGAATGATTTAAACGTATCCCATGTAGTTATATTTTGAAAAAATTGTATAGAGTTTCAAAATGGATTTGTACGTGACGAGTGATCTGTACAGTTCAAGTAATCTTGCTCAAGTAAATGTAGTACTAGAGTCTTGGCGACATGCCAAGTGTATGAATTCGGAGAAATGAGAAACTGTAATGTTAATATACAGTGGAACAACTCATTAAAAATAAATTCCTGCTACGAAACAAAGTTGTAACTCACCAAAAAATATTTATTAATCTGCTGTTCAATAAGGCATATATGCAGCAAAACTGATGGTCATATATATAATACGCACCGTACGAAGGTTAACTCTACCTCAGAACTGCTTACGAATCGTGAACAAACTTAATCTATGTATATGTAAGAACCTTAACTAAAGCACAGTAGCACAGAAAACATAACCAGAATTTGCTACAGACCCCATGACACTTGTTCCTTTCGCACCACTCGCCTTGTCTCACCCATCGATATAACTACCTCTACACGAAAAGATATATACGTTTAAATAGAGTGAAGATTTGAAATTATCACCCACGAAAATCCATACTAACTTATTTTGAGCCACAAATGTATTAATATACCTTTAGAAGTGCTAATGTCACAGATGACTATTCATGGCGTCGGGCACAAATTTGGCCTCAAATATCAATTGACCCAGGGGTCCTACATCAAATTTGTTACTGCAGGTAGCCCCGCAGTAGCTCTATCCCCACACCAAATGTCGTTCGAATCGCTTAAGTGGTTACACAGCTACACCTCAACAAAGTTTGACCAAAATTTTGGAAATTTGACCATTTGCTAAAGTGCCCCATGCTTCATAGGGACCCGACCAGAACAATTTATATACCCATAAATAACACATTTTGATATCAAAATGATTCAAATGGACTCAAGGGTCGCCGAGTTATGAGCAAAAATGTCCCAAAAATAGCATAAGCCATTTACCCCTGGGTAGCCCCTTTGACCCCTATGGTGGAACCTGGGTGTGTCGAATCGTAATAAAACCTCCAAAAGGCACATCTAGAGTATTGTAGCTTTCATATGAGCCCTCACACGTCCATATCGGTTTACATTGAGATAACGAAATCCTGTTTACACGGGAAAAAATAAACGGACGTCCATCTTTTTCACCATAGTGCGGCCTAGTGAGAATTGTTCGATTCCGAGGCTAGCGCTTCTACATCTCCGAATTCAATTATGGTCGTGTTTTTAATAGTCTTTGACAAAACGAACATAATCGTATGTAAATTTGTGCGTCCACCCATTTTGTTTTCACTGTCTTTGTATTCAGCTGCCCCCGTGTTTGCGGGGTGCCTTCATCATTGTATTGCGGGCGCTTCTCTACATATTTCTCTGTTAGCAATATCTTCTGATAGCATATTGAACTTGGTTATACGGCCAGTAGAGGCTTATTATCGTCTTACGAACATTGGTTGAATGTTGTTTATGATTTGCCGCTTCCACGTCGTGAGCACTTTGCCTCTAGGGCCAATCCAATTTGATGGATGTTTTGCAAAGAGTAGTTAACATGACCACCGGTTGGCTGGCATGTGCAAAATTTACCGCGTGAGTGTAGTCTGTCCTATGTTAAAACTTCAACCACGGGATGGAATGATCCGTTCTTCTCCGGAGCTCCGTCGAACCGGGTAAAGCCAAGGATTCTCGAAATTTTCGAAAACATCCAGTTTCGCAACGCTGCCTTGTTTAGCTAGCCATGTTTAACTGGTATACTAAATAACTGTCCGTATTGCCGCGTTGTAGGCAGCTAGCTTGGTATCATGCAACATTGTATTTGACTGCCATAGGCGACGCAAGCCACAGGATGTTTATCTTGAAATAGCTATTTTACGGCCGATGTCACTGTCGCTCAAGCGCGATCCACAGAAACGGTTTCATGGTAAAATTTGTTAAGGTATTCTAGGACAGATGTCCCTAGCATTACCGCTGTGGGTTGTCGATGCAACTGCTCATAATCTTCGTTTTTGTTCCAATGATGATAAGCCTTAGGCGAGCGCTGACTGTGGGAACACTTTCTAGCACTTGTTGAAGTTTATCAATTATTTCTGCGACGATATCTGTGTCATCGGCGTAAGCAGCGTCGGAGGATTTATTCCCTTCGTTGTTAACAGCCGCGCCGCCGTTCGGTTCAATTCATTACCGCATTACCCTGTCAGCGGCATAGTTGAATTGAAATGAGGGCAGGATGAAGTCTTGTATAACGACTAACGTTTTTAGAATGGCTCCGACATTTTGTTGTTTAATATAATATGACGGTCCGAATAAGGCCTTTATAAAAGAGACTCGTGTCTGTGGCAGACAGTCAGCCTTCAATAACTTAGACAAAGTGCCTTTTGCATTAAGTCAAATGCCGCCTTGAAGTCAACGAAGGCACCTACCTGTAGTTGTCAGAATCGAAGATAGAACGGTCGAAGGTTGAGGATCCGGTCAATCATTCTGTGATCTGGCCAAAGGCGACAGTGTTCCTTGCGTGTTAACGCGTCACGAGCACACTTGAATCTATTCGCCATGGCCTCGTCAACAATTTTGAAGGCAATGCCTTAATAGTGAAATAACCCTATAGTTACTGCATAGGGATTGGTCTTGTTTTTGTTGAACAGGATCAAGATAGTCAGTCGATATGTATGGTTTATGTTATCAAGGTTTTCAGTACCAATCGTTGGAAAGTTTCGACAATTTGGATGTTGCGCAATTGGTACACTTCAGCAGTGATTCCGTCTTCACCAAACGCACTACCATTACGCAGAGCTTTTATGGCTTTTAATATATCACCAGTTATCACAATTGACCTCATAGAGCCTTTCGAGGAGCATACCGGTATCATTTAGATGATCTGGTGGCTTAGCACGACTGAGAAGCTGATGGAAGTGATTGAATCGTTTATGTAAATGTTCTAATTTTAAATTATACATGTTTGTTTAAATTCAAATACACTTAACAAGTTAAATAAATTTGTTGCTAATAATGGTTCCTGCTCTTATGGAGAATGCTATTATTATACTTTGCCTCAATGCGTGGAGTCTATTATACATCAAGGGTCTTGTTATATTACCGAAGTGAGCAAATTCGGGATAAATAAGTTGCAATCGTGTATATTGCACAATTTAATTTACAGAACTCGCGACAATCGATGGCTGCTTCACTTAACTTGCTCGTGGGATAACAAAATTTTAGTTTGAAATTTTATAGTTTGTTGTTCTCTTGTTGCTCGCCTGCGCGTAAGGCGACAGCCAACAAGTTGTGGCGAGTATGTCTTTTAGTTTGATTCTTAGTGTAATAAAATCGACGTGACGCTGCTGCATTACGCACTTCCCTAACGTAATGCCCATACGACCCCGGCTATCGTGACTTCAAGGGCGGACCTGACGGGTTTCAATTACTCGAATGTCTTTTCCCGGGCGAGTCAGGCCCAAGAAATGACGGAGCGTAGCAAGCCGCAGGAGCGCTTCACAGGATGTGTTCTGATCCTGCTGGACGGGTTGCGCACGTAGTCTACGAGGTACTACCTTTGAGGTCCCCAGGGAGGTCGGCTCCGTTACCTGCTCACAGGCCAAAGAGACCGTACCATTATTCCCTATCCACGTCAAACCCGGGAAGTGTCAAATTTTAAGTATTTGGGCTCAATCGAAATTGATTTTATCCTTCTTCGTTTTACTTTAGCCAGTGGCCCCCACTAGGGTCCGACAAATCCCTAGACGTTTAACGTCGGATCCGCACGCATCTATGTTTCCTACTTTGGGTGCTCAGCGTGAGTTTATACATCTTCCTGTGTGTGAGTCGCACCAGTCGTACCTATACAACAACAATAATTAACAAACTTAGTTGTAATCGGCGAGTCACGCTGAGGTTTGCTTCTTCGATGCGCGTGTCAAACCTGAACGTGGGTCGTCGATTTAGGGTGACGGATTTCAAACCCCTTAGTTCCTATCGCTACTACGGGTCAACAAAACTCTTGCACAATTTGGGTTTTCAGTGAGCATTTATTGATGAGTGGCACAAAAATTATGGGTACACGGACAGATACATATTGTACGGGCAAATACAATAAGCGTTATGTCACAATTATGGCACGCTAATACAAAAGGAGCAGAGCTTCGGTTGGGGAGGGTTGCGGAGTCATCGCCTTTTTCAATGAACTCTCACAGCTGGGTCAAATCACGGCATATACTGTGAAGCCTTATCTTATGACAGCTGTGCTTACCTTACTCATGCAAAAACAGTAGTGGGTCCAATTGAAATCAGTACCGGTAGGTGCTACGGTTAGTTATCGACAATATAAAGGCGCCATCGAACTAACTATTTGTTCGGTACTATGTTTGCCAATGGGAAGGGAACTCCGACATATCAATAGGTTCGGGTAAGCGAAAGGCGGAAACGAGGCGGGGCGTACGGGGTTGAGCGTGCGACGGGACGTTTGCGAGGCTACATCTTGCTCATTCAAATCACAAAACTATGGTACATAATGATCGATTACTTATACTCGCAGTTAGCAGCGATAATGTTAGCTTATGACAACGTACTACAACAATTGAGACAACAATACTAAATTAAACCATGACAGTGATGTGCGAGGCTCTTCGGTACGACTCCTAAATTCTTTTCTAAGGGCGCGACAACGGTATGAGATTTATGCTTTTGTCCCACTCGCATACATACATACGTATTTAGAATGACCCTACAAAATTTGTAATGGAGCTTCTAAATAGGCTGACTAATTTTGATATTTATTTTCTATGCAGTTACTTTGCAAACACAATGGAATTGAGACCCTAATTATACTTAATCTTTGATCCAGGTCATTACAAAACAGACATTTCAGATACACCAACTCGAGTTATAACAGCAGAGAAAAGGAAGGATTAGGCGGACTTGCCTTTCGAACAGCTTACGGGGTCGTGGTAGACTGAGCTTGGGACTGAATTTTGAGCTTTTCCTAATGCGAAGCTTTGTTCAATTTGTTATGCGGGTTGTACCTATGATCTTAACCGAAACGAGTAATATTAGTGGTGAGGCCTCGTAAGCCATCGGCATTACTCGCAGGGTACGAAAACCTACGTTATTTTGGCTTAAAAACGATCGAACATGAGTTTTATTTGGTACTAAAATTTGACTGATGTCTCGTGTAATTTCTGCTTGACGAAGCGAGGCGGTAAACGGAGGCCCCGGTTGATAAGACAACCGTAGCCAATTTTCTAGCTTAAATGTACTCGGTCTGCTTCCTAAAATCATTCGGTTCACCATTTTCAATCTAAACTTTGAGCACAATCCAATTGGGTCTGAAGAAGACTTTTGACCTCAAATTAATCCTAGATTTGGCGGTGTTTCTCCGTGCAACTTTGCACAGGGGCTGGGCTTGACATTACGTATTAATTTTCTAGGACCGGATCAACGGTCCTCACAAAAATGGTCGCTCGGGCTACGGCCCGATAGACTCGATGTCGCATTTAGCGACGCCGGTAACCTTAAAATTTAAAACGTTTTCGTTGGTAGTATAACTTATCAACGCTGGGAAATTTAATATTTTCCTTTCCTCAGCTAAAAGACGTGTAAAAACAAGACCGAAACAGACTTGCGAAAACAGTCTAAACTATGAAATTTGAAATACAATCCGGACGACGGCTGTGTGGTTCGGGTTTGTACCGCCTATACTTTTGAACGGGCCACGGCGTTGCCGGGCTCAATAGCTTAAGTGAAAGGCCTAAAGGGCCTCTATACATGCGAGAAAAAATCACTAAAATTCCTGGGATAGATTCTATGTTATTAACGTGCGAAGTTCGGGTAAGGACGGATCCCTATCGGGCCGTCGGGTTTGTGATTCCAACGTAATAAAGTTGAATTTTGTGACGATATCTAAAAGTAGACATACTTACGAAGAAACTGCGGGAGTTCCACCAAGGTTTCTGGGGAGAAGCGTAAAATATTTTAGTTTTAACTAGGTGTTCACATTTTGACAGGGTCAGGCCAGTTCCGGGCCATCTGGTTTGTGATTCCGACTTGCTAATGCTAGGTTTTAAGGAGATGTCCGGTGGCGGACATTCCTACGAAGAAACAACGAATGTTCCAATCAAATTCCTGAAATGGATCTCAACATACTTTGATTTTAATCTTGATTTTACATTTTTGGTGGGGTTAGGCCTCTTCAAGGCCGTCGGGTTTACGTTTCCGAGGCGAAATTAACTGGTTTTAGAGTCCTATTCATTAGCGGACATTGTCGCGAAGAAACTGCCAAAGTTCTGACAAAATTCCTGGAAGAGGACGTAAGTTACTTGAATTTTCGCGTTTTGCTGGGAGTGACCCTTTTTTCTGGTCGTTGGGTTTAAGTTCTGACTCGATATTTGAACGTCTTAAATATTGAATCTATAGTTCGGATCCTCCGAGAGGTCCAGGTACAATTTTAGAAAATTTGCTGAGGTAATTCCTGCAATGCGCCAACTTCCTACCTGTGTGAGCTGGCTCGATAGCGTTGCCTTAAATAGGTATATCTGGTTGCGACTTAATACAAAGTTTATTTGACGTATGTTGCCGGTAGCATTATTACCTTATGGTTAGGATTTAGCTGGGTTCCTATGGTAGCGTAGTCCGAAGATACAAAGAAAATCCAATCGATAGAGCTCCAAAATCGACGGACGGTTTCACGCCCAAAGAAATCAATAAACCAAGAAAACATCTAGCATAAAGTCCTTAGCAGAATACTTGACCGATATAATGTGGCATGACTGTGGATGATTCGGAGTCCAACTAATACTTTCCAATCAAAACAGGGTTTATTTAACCTCGGTCAGCTCAAACTAAAATTTTCAGTCTCATCTCGACTCAGGGAATCATGCAAAAATGTCACGAGTGTCGCGCTTGTTTGTGTCTAACTCTTTGACCGAGGGAGGTTCAGTATGACTCCGGCTAACTAAATAACTTGTGAGCGTGGCTGGCTACGGCCATGTGTCTGCGGGGTAAGCTAGGACGGCCAAGGCTATCATGTAAAGCAAAGTATGGACAGGGGAGGTTACTGTGGTACTCTAAAGCTTATCGCTACGGTATTCTTCCTACGATCTAACTGTCGAGTCTCAGACTCCTCTTAACCTAACGTTATCTATACTTAGTTACGCCTCTTCACCTCCCTGTCCATACTTACGGGTTCGATTCCTGTCCGTCGGCGTCCATCGCTTCTTCGTTCACTCGCAAACCACAACGGAGAAACCATAAATCCAGTAGAAAATAAAGACACTCGATGCGGGAAACAACGATACCGTAGAAAGCGTCAGAGTCGGTCTGCAAAACGACCGAACTCTACGCTGCCGAAGTCGTGCTGAACGCTGAAATGTTTACGCGTCTCTGCTTTTATATGAAATTTTAAATTTATTTGAATTTTCAAATGTTCGACGGTTAAAGTGCTCGCTCAGCGCTTTTAGTCGGATTTCTGATTTAATATTGCCTAACTAAACTAACATTCTTATCGGCTTCATTCCTATCATATTTCTAGAAATTTTGGGCCGAATTTATTATAAAACCTTATTTAATTATAATGATTTATTACTCTGTGTACTACGATTTATATAAAACTCTTATAACTTGATATAAAACTTCTAGAAACTTCGAGTACAAAGCAGCGAACTTAAAATAAAACTCTACAAATTTATAAAAGTTTCTGGAAGCTTCTAGCACACACTACCTTACACTTTCTATAGGAATAATTCGAATACCGCGAACTTTATATATAAGCCAACTATAAAACCTATATCAATCCATAATTTAGTATACACTTTAAATCAAACTACAACCTCTATGGTATTTACTCAACAGCTTATTAGTATCCGCGGTCCGGTCAACGTAGAGATTAAAGTACTATTTCCGTACCAGCTTTCAATATGGAGGTACAAACTTTATATTAATTTGATGTCAAAGTTTTGCTGATAAGAGTTTCATACCAAACTGCTATAACTATATTTATAAAGCTTAATACATATATATAAATTTAATATTTAGCGGCGTGTTTACCGAGTGGAAGCATCAATTTTGTGCGAAAAGTATTCACTTTATACAAGCCTTATATATGGGATTGGGGCCAGACGACGCGGCTAGTGTAAACAAAAGAAAGAAACAAACTAGGGCAATGGGGTAAAAGAGGGCGGGGGTCCCTGGATGATGGCCAGAGTGCCGAAATCAACCCGGATTCGGACTCAGAAGGTCCGTCCGGTTATTTTAATATGTAACAGGACCGTATTCGGTCTACAGGGGGAAAATGAGCTCTTGGGGGAGGGTCCATGCCAAATTTTTCTCCGGGTAGGGTGTTTAAACGGTTCTCCTGGGTTCAGGGTGCACTTTTCTGGGGTGTTTTATATATATTTGGGTTACTCTTGACAAGGGAAACAAAATGAGGGGTGACACGTCTGTCGGGGCGTTACTTTTGAAGTCTTCATATGGGGTATCTAAAAGTGGGCGCAGCGGGACCGGTCCGGGCTTAAATTAAAGCCTCGAGTCTGGGGATTCTAATGATGCCCTATATATAATTTTATGTTTAATATTCGTTAAGATATTTAATTATTTGTATTTAGACCGCTTACGTACCTACTAGTTTTGTCCCTAAGTCCGTGGATCCGGGTCGGATCTTCACGAAACCGGTCTCATTCGAAAGACCGTAAAATTTCCTATAAGAATGGTTAAGTACAAAATTTCGAAATCCCCAACGGTTCCGGAGTTATGGACCGGAGCCGATATTTTCGATTTCTAAATTCCATAAATTTTCTTTTAAATTTTATCTTTCATTTTGGCCAGCGAAAATGAACGCTGGTAAATACACTTCATAAAACACTGCCAACTACCAGTGTACTTCTGAAACTCCAACACTGGTAAACTTGATAACGTGCAGTTTCACTTAAGAATTTCAGGGAATTTCTCAATTGCTGTTCGCTTTCGAGCGAGCTGCCATATTTTTGTGGTCCTCATTCGTGAGGACGGTCGTGACGGGTCCTCGTCACGGCCAATCATCTCAACAACGATTTATAACGATGTTCGTGGTCCTACCATTCGGGGTAGGGCTATTCCTGCACATGTATTTGCTTATACTGGGTTCAGCGGGGGAGTCGCACCGTCCTAAAATTCCTACAAAATCGAGTATGGCAAGGGCTCGCCATACTCGCGTTCTGCACCTATGAAACATCGGTTTGCGTGCGTAAAAATTTCCTAAGATTCCTTCTAAAATCACGTCACATACGTTACACTCTACCAATCGTACTTCCAACCTAAAATTTACAAAAATTACGACAACGTATGACAAGCAGGATACATCAATTCATGGCACAACGCAGGCGCTTTTATGGCCTGATCAATCCAATAAAAGTACAATTATGGCACTAAATGATCATAAAATAGCATGCAATGGTAACAATAGGGCGGCGCTTTTATGGCCTCGTACAATTACAATGAACGGTATGAATATATGTATATACGACAACTGTACACAACTGGTTAACAATTCATGTCCCAATCGGTTTGCTAGATCATGTACCTGAAAATACCTATAAGCAACGACATCGATTACAACGGTACATAATTATACGATACGATCCTGATAGTATATATATATACTGCACACGTGCCTTTATGGCCACCACATATACGACAATAACAATGATAATTATACGTAATTCAAATATGTACACCAATGATGCCTTTATGGCCAATGGTAATATGGTAAAAATCCTGATATCGTCAATATATATATATATATATCAAAGCGTGCCTTCGGGGCACTACAATCAATATGTATTTTGATGGATACTAATACCTGTATATACGGTTACGGTTCCTTGACGAATATCCATCCCTGAAACATCAACAGACATACCCATCTGGATCAAAACAATGTCGGCGGTGCAGGCCGATATACCGAAAATACAAGTCGGTTACATAGCGGGACTCCTTGAACCTAATCACTCCGCTTACCTATGTATGTATATAGGTATATGTGATGCTATTGAATCTGTTCCGATTACGTACATATATGCTTTGATTTTAGTTCTGTTTCAATTATTAATCTGTGTATCTGGTAATTTCTGGTTTGCCATAATTGTGTACTTATATAGCTATATTGATCTTGCGAGTTGTTTCAATTGCTGGTTTACGTATATACCGTGGTTCAGGGTTTGTGCCAGTTAGGCAGTCTATATATGAGGTGACAACAGGGCTTTGTAGTCGATGGATATATATATATAGAGGAGCTCGGTTTATATATTCGCTTGTGATTAATTGATTCTGCTTATATAAATGTACGTATCGTAGGGCGAGGGTGGGTTCCGTACCTTTTTGGGCTATTCCCGTCGGGTGTTCCAGGTTGGGGAAAAACTGGTGACCGAATTCGGAAACGTTGGCCACTATACACGTGGTCATGATTATTGGGGAACTCGACTAAAAGTTGACCATTACGCTATGGACAGGATTTTTTGGTACTTGGAAAAATGTTGTCCATTACACTGTGGACGGGATTTTTGGTATTCGGAAAAATGTTGTCCATTACACTGTGGACGGGATTTTTTGTAGTCGGCGAAAATGTTGTCCATTATACTGTGGACATAATTATTGGTGGTCGAGAAAATGTTGACCATTGCACTGTGGTCAGATTTATTTTTGTTCGAAAAAAATGTTGACCATTGGGGTGTGGTCGGAATTATAAAAGTTAACCATTATCGTGTGGTCAAGATTATGGGTTTTCGCTAAAAGTTTGCCATTAGGCTGTGGTCAGGATTATCCACCTCGTAACGATCCGTAAGGATCTGTTACATTAGGATTTTTAAGCAAAATTCAGGTGATCACTTGAATAATTTTTATTCTCAACGCTGCCAATTTATTGGCAACAGAGCATATTTCGAAATATGCTTACTGGGTTTACCATGTGGTATTATTATTGTTATGTGTATTATTATGTGCATTGTTCGTTCACTGCTCAGTTCCTTAATGAACCCAGCAACAACTCCCAGATACATAACTCAAGCACCGCTTGCAATCACGTTCGATTTTTGGCGTCGGTTTGAGTTTGTCAAAGAGTACACGTACTAAAACTAATTCGAGTGGTAAAGGTTAATGGTGCTGCAATATATATATTTGCTACGCAGCTCATAAGGCCTTCTCAGACCCTGATCTAGCGGTGCGACCATTTAAATAAGAAGTGCTCAAGATCAGTTTCTAGCAACTCACATTAAACTACTCCCCAAATCTCTCTAAGCCTCATGATTACATTGTAATTGCTTCCAACCTACCTGCGGATTCTTGCAATTGTGATATCCGCTCCCTAGCCTAAATTTCAATTTTTGCGTTAGGAAATATTTTTTCCGGAATTCGTAGAATCCTTAACTCTTAACAAAATTTTAAGAGTTTTAAGAAAATCAGCATAAATGCGATTACATAACCGCTAATGTAAGTGTAACAACTAAGCACCTGGAGGCTACACTTAAATTCGATAAGTTTCGACACTATAGATCTAACACACAAATTTTACTTAAACTCTCACGCTTTGATTAAATTTACGAATTCCATTGTTTTAAAATAATCCTGCAATTGCTGGACGAGATGCCCACCATAGTTGCTCAATGGGCGGTCCAAATTTTCCCAAAACTTAGTATGAATAGCGTTGACGTGACCTATGAGGTTTGGCATTAAAATCCGTTAATGCCCCTATCATCATCCCTGCTAATTATAGGTAAAAATTATGCATTTTTTAATATTGGTAAACTTTATAAGCTGAAAAAATTGACAATTTATAAATTTCAATACAAAAACAAGGTAACAGATACACATGTGACGCACGCATATAAGATTTTTTAATGTATAGAACTCAATAATACACACGAGTATACCATAACTGTAAATATTTACACCACAATAGAGTATATTACAGTATACAAAAAAGCATCACACTTAGTACACTCAAAGAAAACATGCAATCAACCTACCACTGATACCCATGAGCCAAAAACATCCACATACTTAATGTATGTAGCAAACAAAAATAGATGTCGCCGACTTAGATTTCTCACGATACTTAATGAAATAAGCTTAAGGTGATAGGATCAGTTGAGTAGGCATAAACTGATGACCAAGGGTTCACTATGTCACTTTATCTCCTTCCTTGGACAAGACTTTGTCCCCAAAATTTCCAAACTTTTTCACTATAATCTCATTTGCGTACAAAGAGATATTAATCATATTCAATACAGCAATGAATCTGCTCAAATTCTGTCAACAACAAATCAATCAATTAGTTAATTAAGGCAATTAGTCAAGCCATGATCTCTTTAACAAAACAGCTTTTAGACCATTGCTAACAGTCTATCAAGTTCAATAGGTTTGACTCATATCACAGAATTATCATATTTCATATCCGTTACCGTGTCCGGCCGTCTGTCGGTTCATCGGGGTTGTTTTTAAACAATGAGGATCAAACGAAGGTATTCCCATAGGGCTTACGGTAGCGCTTAGTCTGGCTGATGATATATGGGATTCATCCATGTAACTGATCCATGGGGTATGGTAAATCCCTTTCCAATTTAAAGAAGGTATCTTTTCATTATTGTGACCGAGTGGAAACACAGGCTTTATATAAATGCTACATAATCTTTTGTGTTACATATCTTTTGTAGTCGCCTGAACAAGATCTGCAATTTTTTGACAATTATTTTTTTGTCAGAATCGTGGATATAGAGATAGGAACACAAAATGGAGTCCCTAAAGAGGATCCATTTTAACCCTTTACAAAATACATTTTGAAGATACTAGTTAGCAAGCATTATATGGTCGCTATAAAGGTTTTCGAAGCTGCTAAAAACCACGAAATCGTTGATTTCAATGCTTCTGTGGCATATGTACTCCTTTTGGAATCGCACTGCATCTCACGAGACCCCCGTTTGAACCCTGCATAACTTTGTGGTTCCCCATCTAATGGTGTATATTGCTACATCTCTTATTATAAAGGTTTTAAGGATGCTGGAAACGGATGGAGTGGTTCATTTTAATATATGAACGATGTATCTTTTTCGGAATGGTACTGCATTCCTGGGAACTCCTTCCAGTATCATGCATGATTTCGTGGTATGACGTCTAATGTAACACTATAATTTGATGGATTTTTGATTATAAAGGTTTCGAGCTGATTGCCACGATAAAGTAATTTGATTAAAGGTACCTCGGACCGGTGTATACGTATAGAAATGGTACTTTAATCTTGAACCGTGGCTTTCAATCTAATTCTATATTTGGTTGTATCTTCGAATATAAAAATCTTTGGTAGCATCTTCGAGGTTGCTGAAAACAGTAGGTTTATGTGAAGTATAGTAACTGTAGATGTGCTCGCTGCGCACCCATGGGTTGACCCACATTTTATTTTACCGTATACATTGCAGTTGAATTATTGTAGGTTGTTTTTCGCTATCTGCTTGTTTGCGGAAAATACCTTGCGATATGGTTGAAGAAAATTATGTTTTGAATATTCAAAACATCCATTCGTTGCTGTCTCGTTTATAACAGTGCCATTTTGTCTTAGTAACTTTATATATACACTCTGATTTGTAGATGTCGAACAAATCGCTAATTTTAACCGATGCGATTACATTTGCAATTTTCGAATTCGATCGTCCAATTCTGTGCCAAAACCGTTCGCTTTATATTGCTTCAAAATTGGACGCGGATGTTGTTAACAGTCACATTGGCGCGCCGAGTAGTCCTGGTTGTCGCATTGCGTTTAGTGGTAATCTAATCCATTCATTCACAGATATTAATTATCGCGTGCTGGAGTTATCAAGTCTACAGGTATGCATTTCATAATGTGATAAATTGAACGCGGAATAGAAGCGTCGTCTTAATAATTCATTTCGCATACACTCAAGGCGAGTTTAAGCTCTAAATGCTGGCGTCTCCACAGAATCAAAAATTTACCTGGGGGCTTTGAGGTGTAGCCTCCAAGCTCTACCTGTGGAGACTGCAAATACCTGGGGGAATTTTCTCCATGGTACCCGCCGTGTCAACTGGAAGGGTTTTATAAATGAATTTTTGTGTTTTTCATGCGCTGATAACATTTTATCGTTGTTTTATTGCATATTTGTTATTTAGCAATTATTCTCCAAACTTAGTTAGCGGAAATCCGCACCCATAGGTTAATAAAGGATCTTGTAATAAATGAGTTTTTTGTGTCTTCCATGCTTTTATAACAATGTCGTTGTATCGCATTGAAAATGCGTATTTTTACAGGTCGCGCTTCATTTTACTTGGATCTTGTCCTTACTAGTCTAAGTATAAGCTGTAGCATTGAATTTTGTTATAACCGTCTTTCGTTAGGGCGATGATTTTTGATGTCATATTGTAGCCCGCGTGAGTCCTACTAAAGCTGGGATGCACAGTAGACCAACGTCAATTTAAAACGTATTGGTTTGTTTAGGGTTTCTCTATGAGATACTTTCGTTGAGGTCTTAATTTCAACCAATGTACTACAACGGAAAAGAACGCCTTTTAAATGTGTTTTTCTACGGACAATAATTCACCCATTCGTTTACTATACATGTAAAGTATGATAATATAAATATTCATAAGCATGAACAATCACTTACGTTTATAAGCAGCACAAAATAATTCCAATTGACAATACACACAAAACGCTTGTACCAGTTTGATCACCGATTGTAGCGAAAATGAGGCCCTAAGCTCATGTTACAACCCTTTAAATAATCTTTTAACACCCTAATTCTAGGAACCCGATTAAAACCTGGTTCTAAAATCTCTCTAACCCGTTAGATTTTAATATAACGGTTGCCAACCGGGTTATGAATTCTTGGAACTGTGAAATTCGCTCTCTAATATAAATTTTAATTTTTGTGTTAGAGAGATCCTTTTTATGAAATTCTCGGAATCCCTAACTCAAAACAAAATTTGTGAAAATGCAGCAGAAATACACTCACATTTTCGCTAATGTAAGTGTAATGGTTAAGGCACCCAGTGGCTACACTCAAATCCGATAGGTACCGAAAGTGTAACCCTGGCACACAAATTTTAAAATTTTATATTGTTTTAAACTCTCTTAATCGTAATAAATCCAAGAACTAATAAAATTATTAGGGCAGAAATTACGGATCGGATGAGGTCCGTAACTCCCTAACGGGTGGGCCAAATGATGCCAAATTTGGTATGTATTATCTCCAACGTGCCCTATGGCATTTGGCATCAAAATCCGCATATGCCCAAACAATCCCCGCTGTCCACTTTAACATGATTTTTCTAATTCTTAAAAGTTTTGTTTTACTGTGCTGGGAAAATTTGATCTGAAAACTATTGCAACTTTCTGGCGCTTACACATATTACACACAATTTACACATAATGAACGAACAACCGATTACACACATTTTCATCACATATACAAAATTACACGTATTATAGACGATTCACACGTAATGAACAAAACAAACGACTTCACACATGTGAAAACATACATGAATTATACAGGCGCTAACACACGAAATGTACGTATGTAGTAAACAAAATACGCGTCACACACACATGATAAACAGATGACACAAGAGCTATATTTTCCCACCGGAGTGATTCCCACGGTAGTTTATAATTCAAGCGGTTATAGGCATGGAACAAGGCAATATCGAGACAGTGAAAAAAAGAGAAATGCTCTCATGTGAAGCGAAGTTAAGGGCTTTGGCCCGTCGTGTTTGGGGTTCACGACTTAATACGTCCCCCAGCCTCACATGAGACAATTTGTTCCCGAGGCCATAAATCGTTACATTACCTCCTCCGCCACAAAAAATTTGTCCTCAAATTTCAAATTTATCGTATGGAAAAAATTCTTATATTTGCGTCATCTATACTTTTAGAGAATATATATATTTATAGTATATTTATGTATACAAATCATTTTCATCAATACATCCACTGTCATTATTGTTTTACTGTGATATTTTTTTGAAGATTGTTCTTCGAATAAAATTCCCAATGAATATTCAAATGTTCATAGTTAGGGTAATTCACCATCATCGCCGCAAGACATCATTAATAATTTCGCAACAATCACATGTATATATCGACCAAATCACATGAATGTCCCGAATACCAGCGTCGCATACCGATAACGTAATTCACATTACATTCAACCATCATACACATACACTCCCCCGGATATTACGTCTGTGGTTGAAAGATAAAATATTGATGATGATGCATTAGGTAAGATGTTAGAGCATTTACACAGTCGATCTGACAATGGGGTTCCCTTTTGAAAGTGACTGGAATGCTCATCGCTCCTTAGTTGGGTCAATTCGATGCCACAGATTATGCCGGCGATGATGTGGAGGTACTACGTAATACACATCGTCCACTTTCTAAAATCGTTCCACAGCATATACTCATGAAATACACACAAAAACATATAAAGACACATATTAACATACATATAGACGTATCAAACAGAATTATATATTTCACTACTACAAGATAAGTAAATTTATCATAGTTATATATTAATACGCAACGAAGAATATATACATCTCGACACTCATACGACGCACATATCTGTCCTCAAGATAAGTTACAGTAGTTTTTTGGATAGCTGGATATCAAGGTTGGCCCACATTTAGAATACTTACACCTATGAAGGCATACACGCGTATAAATGCATAGCTATATATATTTTTTATTTTTATTTTATATTTTTACCCGAATTTTTTTTATTTTTTTTACAATTTTATCTCGAATTTTGCCAAGAATAGTTGCAATGTAACCAATTGTAATAAATTTAGTTGTAAATGTTTTTGTTAGAAAATTTCTATTTGACTGGCATGACCATGGTCTGAGGGAAATCGCCGAACTTTTGGCGTTAGTCTACTTCGGTGGAGAGCTAGTTTTCTATAAACCCACACCAATATTGAACTACGCATTTTAATTTTCCAAAAAGCTTATTACTTATTTACTTATTGTGTAGCTCTTAACACCCGTGTTTCCCACTGTAAAAAACGCAAGGTAGAAACAGGCCGATTATTTATAATTATTTTGTTATAACTCCATCAGTTTAGTTATTTTTTTAATATCTGCAGTTATGTCTATACATATATACATATATATGCATGTATAAAAGTATACAGTTTATTTCAAAAAATATATCAAAAATATATAATAAAATATTAATATTTTAGTAATTACTACAGTTTTATACCAACTGTACTTTACCGATTGTACTTTACCAACACTAGGCATTTTGATATTTTATTTTTTTGATGCCAAATTTATACAATTTTTGAAGACGCCGGATCGAGCCGTGTCCAGGGAAAACTGATAAATCATCAATTTCAAGTGTGAATCAGGGTTCACTTAGAACATTCGTTCGCGTTTGGCTCAGCGGAACAATACTCTATATTCTTGCCAAAAAGTACGGCGATACTACGAGCGGTAAAGAAAAGAATCCCCTAAACTCTAAACTCTGAAGTGCGACTTAGGGTATTTTCACGTCCTAATACGAGACGGTTGGGTAATGCGTAATTTGGGGCAATTGGTCAATTTATTTAGCGTACTAAAGAGTTCCAAACGGACTCTTACTAATCTTGACAAACGTTGAAGGCGTTGCCTTGGTCTTCAACGTTCACTACTAAAGCGTCAACTCGGTGCTCGGCGGTAATTCAATCAACAGGTAAAGCTCCAAAATTGGATGCAGATATATGGGTTTACAAACGCCTTAGGTACTAATTGGATCGTTCAGGGGACGAACGATCGTACTAATTTGATGGTTTGTTTATACGGGTCAACAAACGTTTGGGAAAATTCACTGATTCGGCCTATGACCAGTTTCCTAAGTTTGAGGATTGAATGTGTGCTAAATCCTTCATCAATGACAATAAACGATACGCTTAACGTGTAAGTAGGCCACTACCGAAGTAATGAGCCGCTTTGGAGCATTCCCGACTTCTACTGGTTCAAACGGTCTAAGAAACATGGCTTACTTAATTGATTTTCTGTACTAATTTAATATCTTGACTCAATTCCTTAACGTGGAAATTGTTCTAAAGCGATCGGATCATTCACTATTGCTACTAAGCAAGGGCACTCATGTGGGACAAGGGTTGAACTTGGGCGAGTCCCTAATTTACGGCACAACGTATAAATCCTATGAGTCCGGTTAATTGCTGCCAATAGAGTGGCTATGCGTTATCATTATACAAATTTCATGCCAACTTCAGGGCATAGGGGCAGGGGTTAAAATTGTATTCGAGTCCCTACCAATTTGACTAAAGCTAGTTCTACACGTGGAGATGTCTCGTAGGTCATCGGCACTATCCTAAAAGTACTAAAGCTTATGCTATTTTGCCTCGAAAACGGCTCTCGAAAAGAGCTCTACTCGGTACTAGCATTTAAGTTGTCTTGCTAGCTGTTCCTAGTCGACGAAACGAGTCAGTAAGCGGCGGCCCCGGTTGTCTTGACAGCCGTAACAATTTTATTAACTGAATTTCACTCGGATTGTATCCTTAGATTGTTCGGTTTCCTAATTTTCAACCTAGATTCTTTTCCTAATTCGTCGGAGACTGGGGAAAACCTACAAATTTGAATTTCTCACTAATGTGCCAGCCTTTCTCTGTGAAATTTTGCACAGAGGCTGGATTGAACCTTATTTAACGATTTATTAGGACCGGATCAACGGTCCTCGCAAAAATTGGTCCATCGGGCCGAGTCCCGATAGACCCGATATCGCGTCTAGCGACATCGCTAAAATTTTTACGCAAAATATTGCCACTACGATCAAATTTACCAACTCTGGTAAATTTGATATTTTCATAGCACCGGCCGTATATCGGAGATTCGAGTCTTCGACGGCTTTCGTGCTGCGTTGATGCGAATATACAGATGAGAGAGACTCAGAAATATCAAACTGAAAACTTGCAAAGATATGTGTAAAAGCTAAACTGAAACCTTACTATGAATTTACTTATACGGAAAAGAAAATCGGTGAATTCTGTGTTAAACCTGAGCAGCTTTTGCGTTGCTCGGGTTTATATTTATTATAACGTTTGAACGGGCCACGGATTTTCCGGACTCAATAGCTCAAATGGAAGGCCTAACGGGCCTCTATTTGTACGATAAAAATCATCATAATTCCTGGAAGGAATTTTGAGTTATTAACAATTGACATTTTAGGTAGGGGTGGACCCCTGTCGGGCCGTCGGGTTTATGATTCCGACGCAATATTGTTGACTTTTAAGATCATGTCCTTTTACGGATATCTCTACGAAGAAACAGTGAAACTTTCAACAAAATTCTCGGAAGGAATCGCAAAATATTCCAAATCGACGTTTTCGGTAGGGGCAAGCCCCTTCAGGGTCGTCGGATTTGTAATTCCAATGGGATATTTGAAAGTTTTATGAACTAGATCACTAGCTCGGATCCTTATAGAGATCTGGGTAAAATTTTAGCCAAATCCTTCGAGTAACTTTTGAGATATGTTAGAATTTCACTCAAAATGAGCAGTCTCGCTCATAGGGCGTTGAGTCGGTATACCTAATTGCGGGTTGATAAGATTTTCAACTCAATTTAGGTATCTAGAACCTTATATTCTAATAAGACATCAACGAAGTTTCTGGGGTAAAAACTTTTGTCCTATAACAAATAATTAGTCCTGGGTTTCCATCTATTAAAGTAGCAAAATATGCAGGCAAATTCGTGTTCAAATAAATCGCAACCTGAGTAAAATTGTAAGTTAAAACCGTTGATTAATACTCGACGAGAATGACACAACCGCGGATGGTTCAGAGTTCTATCGCTAATGTTCAACCAAAATTTATTTTATTTAACTTCGGTCGGCTCAAAAACTACATTTTAAATCCTAATTCGACTCAGGGAATCATGTAAAACGTATCTACACGCGAGCGTCGCGTTACTTTAATCCTTAATTCGATGACCGATGGAGGTTTGGTATGACTTCGACTTGCTAACTAGATTGTGAGAGCGGCTTCCTACGGCTGAGGGACTGCGGGACAAGCTATGACGAGCAGGGCTATCATGTAAACAACAGTATGGACAGGGGAGTCGAAACGCTACACATTGGTGCTCTTAAAACGACGCTATTCAACCCTACGGGATCTCTGCTAAGCTTCACGTCTATGTAACCTATCATCAAGAATATCACACTACGGCCTCCCTGTTCACCCTTACAGTCTTGAGTTCCGGCGGTCGACGTCCATCGCTCGTCCATCCATTCGCAAAGCCAAAAACGAAAGCCAAAGAGAAAAATTCAGTCGACAAACGAATACAGTAAACATTGAAGAGCGACAGAGCCGGTCTGCAAAACGACCGCACTCTGCGCTGCCGAAGTCATACTGAACGCTTGAGAGCTCGAGTGGCTCTGCTTGAATACTACGAAATTCGGCAATTAATTTTGATTAATGGGCCATTAAAATGCTATTAAATTTTACTAAAAGGACTTGCTCAGCACTTTTGGGACGATTTTGACCTCAAATTCTAAGCTTTTAAATAAACTTGCTTATCAGCCTTAATTTTGTTAAATTTTGGACCATTTTAATGTCCAAATCTTGTACAATTAATTTGATTTATTATTATTTAATGTTAAACTTTTATAAAAATATATGAAATCTGTATAAACAAATCAAACAATAAATATATAAATGTATAAACAAATAAATAAATTTGTAAAAATGTATAAAATGTAAAAATGTATAAATAAATGTATAAACAAATAAACAAATTTGTACTTATAAACAAATCGTCCGATCGTAGGCAAAGTCTCAGGCTCTCGCAGTGTGGTGGCTGCTCGAATCGCTTACGACACTCCGACCAGTATCCAAGTCATTTACAAGTGATTTATTTAATAACAATAAAAGAGAAAGGTGGGCTCTCGAGCGAGCCCATCGCAAATTTCGCAGAGAATTAAAGGGTTTTACGCGGCTCCCGCGGGCTCGGGTTGCCGTTATGTGGAGCGTCAGGTATATATTTGCGTTGGTTTTGACAAGGGGAATCTAACGAGGGGTTACACGCGTATCGGGGCGTGATTTCTGCGTTTTTCACAGGAAATGGTACCCAAAAGAGGTCAATTTTAAGCTCAAGTAAAAGCCAAGGTTAATTTTTGAGTTAATTACTGATTCAGTAATTAAATCAAATGTGGCTTATTGCTCGATTTATATAGTTATTTCATTATAAATCCGTGGATCCTGGTCGGATTTGCATGGGACTTGACTCATTGGAAAGCCGTAAAATTTTGTACCAAAATGTTAAGAACTCAATTTGCGATTTCCCGACGTTTCCGGAGTTATGGGCCAGAGCCGCAACTTCAGATTCCAAATTTTCACAATTTTCTCTTTCAACTTTATCACCTAACTTAGCCAACGAAAATGAACGCTGGTAGCTGATATTTTACTTATCACTGCAGTTTACCAGTGTATTTCTTAATTTTGAACACTGGTAAATTGATATTTTACTTTTCTTATTAATGTTTTAAGGAAATTTGCTCATTTGCTGTTCGCTATAGGGCGAACAGCCATCTTTTTGTGGTCCTCACTCATGAGGACGGTCGTGACGGGTATCCGTCACGGCCACTCTTTTCTATTAAAATCCGGGTGAGTTTTGCAGTCCTACCGCGCGGGGCAGGACAATTCCTATATATATATATATCGGGGCGTTCGAGGTGTCGTACCGTCCTATTCATTCGCAGGTCGGGTATAGCAAGGGCTTGCCATACCCGAACACTTCTACTCAGGAAATTACTAGTTTATGTACGTAAAATTGCTAACTCTCCTCTACAAATCAACCTATACTCATCAGGTTACTCACAATGACTCGTACCTCCACACTTATGGACTACAAGGGTGCAACAGAATGCAACCATAATCCTAGAACCAGCAATTATACGGTAAAATTACATCCAAATATGAGCCTTTATGGCCATTATCAACACAAAAGAACGATATGAATATGGTACAACAATTATAGATAAACGGTTATAATCATACGTCTACAATCGAGGGTACAATTCGAATATGCAACGGTAATCAGGCTGCCAAATCGTATATATCCACCTATAAATACATATGAGCACAAACAACGATTCCAATGGTGCACAGATACATATATATATATGATTATACAAATCAAGTACATAATAGAGGACCTTATGGCCAACTGACATGATATGGTACAACAATAACGATGGTAATATAGCATATATATATATATATATATATAGATTCAAGTACGCCAACAGAGGCCTTTATGGCCAACAGCAATATGATTGTAGCAATGACAATATGATACAAGTTACATTTACCAATGGGTGCCTTTATGGCACTACAATCAACCTATAATGGTATTAATACTTCAACGGTTATCCATTCCTGAAATAATAATGACGATATCCCTTCTGATCACAAAACTGTCGTCGGTGCAGGCAGAAATATGACGAAAAATATTTATTCTCAGCGAGGTTAATGAGCGTAACGATTCATAATTTGTGACACGTATATATTGTCTGTAAATAGGGTGACAACAAGTCTTTTCGGTCAGTTCGTATATGTGGGGAGATCGGCTTACATTTTCGCTTGGGCGAAAAGATCATGAGTTGGTTTCTATCCTATATACATGGGTATATTGATGCGGGGTTTTCATTTCGTATCGGTTTGGGGCATTCTCCGTCGGGTATTCTAAGTCGGGAGACATCCATAACTAAATTCAAAAAGTTGGCCATTACAGTGTGGCTAGGCTTATTGAGCTTTCTATTAAATGTTGGCCATTAGGCTGTGGCCAGGATTAATCTACCTCGTAACGATCCAGTATGGATCTGTTACACTTACAATACAAAACTTCTATATACCAGCAAATTTTAAGTGGCAACGCATAGCGGTGTCTTTTATTACGCTCACCCGTAACTTATCCGATGTCCAGTTCACCGGTTCTTACCAATACCAAAAGTTGGCCATTACACTGCGGCCAGGATTATTGAGCTTTCTATTAAATGTTGGCCATTAGGCTGTGGCCAGGATTAATCTACCTCGTAACGATCCAGTATGGATCTGTTACACTTACAATACAAAACTATATACCAGCAAATTTTAAGTGTGCAACTCATAGCGGTGTCTTTTATTACGCTCAACCGTAACTTATCCGATAGTTTCATATCTCCTAAAATTTGTTAAAATTGTCGCTTCTTAAGAAATTTTATCACCAACATTTGCACACTATGCCTAACTGTCCAAATATGGGGAATTTAATACTAATTGTGATCGGGGAATTTTGTACTCTTTTAGATAATTTTATAAAGTTGGTGTATCGGGCTCGATCCTGGTAAGGGTACTAAAAATAAGAATATTTTAAATTTTAGTTTCCTTCTGACCTAGAATACAAAATGGGCGTAGCGGATTGTTCCAATCTGTCCCGTTGTTGGGAATGCTCATCCGTTCCGCAGTTATAGCCCGGAACGGCAGTGCCAATCAATTAAAATTTAAAAGGCGTTTTTGTTAAAGTTTTCTGCTTTCCCCATTGAAGATTGAAGGCTGGGGAATTTGGTAATTTACATTTTGCACGTGAAATTTTCGTATTTTGAAATTTGCTGCACGCTGCAGGGTGAACAGCCACATCCCAAAACGCTTTTTTCAAGGTAAGGGCGGTTAGCATGGGTTCCTCGGATCACTAGTGTACACCAATTTTCCTTGCCGTTGTCCTAGGCTTACTATCCTCCTATTCCGTACCGTGACGTCATTTTTGCAGCTTCTACAATTAACAAAGCGAAACATAACCGCAAATGGCGGGTCGGGGTTGGTAAAGTATCGCGAGACACCCCACCAAACCCGGCCGCTCATATATATATTTTATTTATTTATTTCTTTACATTTTCATTGATAATACGAGTAACAAATTGAAACACATCGAATATAGATGGTGCCGGTAAGGTACCATGAGGTACCTTACCAGCCTCGTTCGTCCACAAACACAACAATTATACGCGAATTACGGACACGGTTAACCCATGGATTATGTAAGTTTCACATGACCAGCATACAAATCAATAATGTTCATAAAATCATTTACACATAGTACAATATATGCAGAAGGTTGACACAAATCGAATACTTCATACACTTTTCATACAGTTACTCAATGAATTCAATACAATTTTGTTACAAGATAGTACCACAAAATACGCTATTCATACAAATCAAGTATTCGGTCATAGTTCATGCAATTTCGTACAATTATAATGATAGATCAATATGTGGTTATTGGTTCGATAAATCTTTCAGCAACACTCAAGCGGCTAAACGCTGCAATAGTCAACGCGAGTTATATGTATGTCGATCATAATGTGCTGAAGGTGCTTTAGCTTTTTTGTAAGAAAGTTAACCGAAGGTGATGGTAAACTTGGGTACATGCAATAACTCCACAATAGACTCATTAGAACACCCTGGTTATTCATTTTCCAGATATCAAAGGTTTTGCGGTGGTTTTGCAAGTTACACAAACAATGCATCTAGCCAAATATCTCCGTTGAACAGCACGACATCTGTCGCGATTCAACGACACAGACAATCAATCCTCTTTTGCATGTTACGGGAACGGATACACTACAACAATTGCATAATCATACAATGATAAACGCACGGGCACACAATGGTAAACAGATAAATATACAGTGTTATATGAACAAAGATCCAGTATACATAAAGGGCATACATTGACGGGTATACATGTAAATATAGCCTGATTATGCATGAGTAAACGTAAGCTGCGCCCTTTACCATCCTTTTTTGGACAAAAGCAATTGCCATTCAGTTGTTCACTGAACACAAATTTCATTTTTGCATTTAAAGAACAAAAATTAGTTCGTTTCATATTTCATACATTATAATTTGAAAACGTTTGGTGTTAAAATACAGGGACCGAATTGGATTCGCTAATGACGTTATCGAACGGAAAAATGTCGAAATCGGATACGGCTATTGACATCCGAGTTTTGTTCGCTAACAACGTTGTGTACATGGTGTCAAAAAAGTATGGTTGGGGCGCATCTTATGTTTACGCTTGCATTACATAACAGTAAATACACTATCATCCAAGGCAAATCATTCTAAATTCATCAAAGTTAGAAGCACTTTACCAATTCGTACTCGATCAGATACACATACATACTCCCCCATGGGGAACGGATCTCGAATTTGATTCAAAAACAGCAACCTCGCTCTAATTTCTATCGAGGCCTTAACCTTAGGTTTCGGTAATGCTACCCAATACACCTTGGTAAGAATTAATCTACCGCGTAACGATCCAGAATGGATTTGTTACACATGATAGTCTATTATGCTAGGCATTCTCATGTTTTGTCTATGTCTAGTACTTTTAGTATTTTGAACAGGTTGCATTGTGTGTCTTTAATTCTTATACATCACATTTAGATTTTCAAGATGAAGGAACGTTGTGGTGTAATTGAACGCAAAACTGACGATTATACATTAATTGCACATTCACTGTTCAAAAAGGAAACTAATTTGGAAATGTTTGCAAATCTTCGAGTAACATTGTCAACTGGAGAATCTGGTGTCATCGGATCAGGCTTCGGCCAAAGTGGCAAGGTCAAGATTATTCTAAACCGCGAACTTTTTCCAGAAACGGCTGAACGACTGAATGTGTTGTCGCTGAAAAAGTCGAAGTCAAAAAGGAAAGCTCAAGTGGGCACTGAATCTTGTCAAGGAACTGATTTAGACACTGCTATTGAACCTGTACATGTGTACTTACGTTTTAAACGATATATTTTTGACACTAACAAACGAATGGTTCAGTGACGTACATACCTTCCGCGGAAATTACACAAAACAGCTTCGTTGTTGTTTTAAATCGTTTTGTTATGTAGTAAGCATGAAGTATTGCCAAAATGCAGAAAAGTACCGCGTTAAACCACGTAATTAACTAGCTACGACGTCACCGCATGTTTGTCATTTTGTAACACTGCTACTGAAGGCGTCCTCAGAAATAACCATCTGTTTCCAAATTAACAGCTATGGAACGCACGTATTCCCGAACTATTAAATTTGTCGAGTAGGACATGGTTTGAAACAGCTATTATCGCACAACTCACGTAAAAAGTAGAGCATATATTCTTTTGTCGTTTTTTTAATTTAACTTATCTTTTAATCAATATATAGTAAGCTGTAAATTACATAATATCGCTTAATCGCGAAAAATTTCACTCAAGTAGGTATTGAAACATGCCCAAACAATTATGATCGAAAAATGCCAGAAACAATAGTAAAACATTTATTAAAATATTTGTTCAAAACTAAGATTTTTTAAGATAGCGCACATACAGTCCGAGTGTTAACTGCAAACAGCAAAAATATTCTAAAAAAATTCCACTTTAGGGAATATAAAATATTAGATATCTGTTATAAACCATTGCATTTATTACAGATAATACCAACAGCTATTATATCCCTTTGCTGGAAAATTTTTATGGATTTTGCAAAGTTTCATCACTATAAAGATGCACTGAAATATATATCAGCTGTGATTCAGAGTGGTCTTTCTACATTTGCAACTATTTTGCAGGCTTAACTGTGAAATGTGGATAGCTTGCTATATGTGATATTGTAATTGCCACCATGGACGCAGTACACTGCTCAAAAGTGGAAGGTGGCAGAACTGCACCTGTGGCCGGGTCGGGTACGTTCTCAGTACTTAAGCACGCTGGTAGCAGGTACCCGTCAGTGTTACAATCCTGCATGTTCGGTCACAAGCTGTATAATTGTCGAAATGACTAGGTGGCTCAGTATAGATATCGCTGTCAAAAGGACATGAGTTTCCATTTTTGAATAATGTGCTGAAAACTTGGTGGTTATTTTTGGCGCCCGCTATCAAAATTATTATGTGGTTTTGTTTATGGGTCACTTCGTGGGCGCCTTTAAGTAGTGAGCAGTCATCGAAACGAATAAACGTTTGCTTTACTTAGCGCTGTTTACGAGTGGATGGTTCATTTTTAGCGGGCGCTATCTAAAAGGCTATGTTAGTGGGTATAAGTATTTATATAATCTATAAAAATTTCCAAAGAGATTTATGAATTCGGTACTATGGCAAACATCATGGGACGGGGATCTGAACAAACACAATATCCTTAATTCGCTGGTTGCGCGGTTGGTGACTAAAGAAGTGTGTCAATTTTATGGTAGTGTGGCCTTTGCAACGAATGTCGTGTCTATTATGAAGTTAAATGCAGAAGAATAGTTTAAATTCAAGACCGACCAACTTCCAAAATCCCACGGTATTGGTCTACAAATTGCGGGCTTCGCGAACCTGAAAATTTTTGTGATCCCGTGAGTACAGGCCTAGTGGCGGTGGTAAAGCCACCTATTGTGCGTGCCCGCACCCTTAAAAACTTGCACGCGCGCACCTTTGTGGTCACATCACGGCGGTGTTTTCTCAAACTGGGGAACGCCTTGACCCCTCACTCCAGTGTGTTGCGCTCCTCCCTGATTGCCACTTTGGTGTGTGGCTTGCGGCTTTAGCTGCGTCATCACAAAAACGGTTATCAAAATCACAAACTAGTAGCAGCTGAATGAATGACAGAGTTGTATGAAGAAATTTGATATCCGGTATTAGAATTCGGCTTCAACCGAAAAAGACTTCTGACTCTGAAAAAAAGATACTAATGTCCAGTTCAAAGTTACAGTTATACTGTCATGCTTTGCACATAACGTAACCATAACAGTGATCACGCGTCATAATCGTGACTTGCATTATGTATAAAATTAAACATTGTTGGCTAAACAGGTCTGTTTGTTTACAGACGCAGAAAGCACCTGTTCTTTTGTTTAATCTAAATTTAGACCACCGCTTGATTAACCCTTTCCCATATTTGTAACAGCGTATATTGTGACGCCATGCGCCAGTTGATTTTGCCATGTAAAGAGCTTTTGCAATTGCGTTTCTATTCGCTATTGTGACGTTTCTTAAGTACAGACGACGGCCGACGACACCATTCAATCCGGATTAAAGCTATAAATCCACGACTATATATGCCAGACAGAACAGGTATACTGACACTAAAATTTGTTTCTTGTTTTCAACTTTACTTATATGTAGCAAATTGTAGATCTAAACAGTTGTCCTTTAGTACCCTACCGAGTGTCCTAATAACCCGACCAGCGGGTCCTTAATAACCGGATGTTGTCCTTATTGCACTGTTCGAAATGCAACAAGCTTTGTTCGATAAACGTATATTTTTTGTTAATTTAACACACACAGAGATTGGCTACAATCTTTTCAGTTAGTTGTAAAAAAATTAAGCTAATATATAAGTCAATCCATTAAAAAGTTAATCGAAAAACTACATATATAAACCGATATGGCGCAATATTCGTGTAGAGTAGAGGCACATTTATTCGTCAATCCAAGTCACGTGCTCGTGTATAGCGCCAATCAGGACATAGGTGGGCTCAAATTAAAAGTTGTCCTTAACCTTCTCAAGCCCACTAGGCCCAAATGGACCCAACGCACATTGCGACTCGTTGTGTTTACTGAGTTTGTCGTATATCTATCGTATGTTTGAACGTACGTTGTTATTCGCTCGCATTGTGAGGTTCCTTAAGGAACCGAGCAATAGCTCTCAGATAGCTCAGTGGTTTGCATACACAAGTTTCACCCGTGCGTTTCAGGTTCGATCCCTGGCGCAGGCTTGAGTTTGTCAAACATTGCACGATACACAAATTAATTCGGGCATGAAAGGGTTAATTAAAAATTAACCTATCGCATAGCTAACCCTCTCATGCCCACTAGGCCCAAATGGACCAAACGCACATTGCGACTCGTTGTGTTTACTGAGTTTGTCGTATATCGTATGTTTGAACGTACGTTGTTATTCGCTCGCATTGTGAGGTTCCTTAAGGAACCGAGCAATAGCTCTCAGATAGCTCAGTGGTTTGCGTACACAAGTTTCACCCGTGCGTTTCAGGTTCGATCCCTGGCGCAGGCTTGAGTTTGTCAAACATTGCACGATACACAAATTAATTCGGGCATGAAAGGGTTAATACCCCAAGCACTATAACCGTTTGTACACCTTTATGCCATATTTATGAGATTTGCCAGGACTATATTGACGGAATGACAAACGGCCTCACCATCCTATCATCATCATTTTCAGAAATAACATCGGCCTCAGCAAAGGTTCCTCGATCATCATTACTATCGTTATTGCATGATTCCTCAATATCGCTGTCAGAGGACGAACCATCGGATGGGTCGGTATTTGGATCATAATCGCCAGATGATAGATCAATTGAAAATACATCGCTATTCGCAATGTGAGAATATATATATTTACCTTTCCAAATGATCCACCATTTAAATTACTATTTGAAGAGTAAATTACAAATTCTTAGTTACTTATAAAAGCTAATAATTTAAAAATAGATTAATGCAGCGTATCAAAATAGCATCATATTGAAAGACATTTGAATCTATCGTAAAAACGCTTCGTGCATTACTCTGGCATAAAGTTACCCACCGGTGGGTAAGGGTCAGGCGGGTAACGGCGTGGATAACATTGTCTCGTAACATGAGCATAATATATATTGTTGCTAGGCAATTGTTACCCACCGATGGGTATCACAGATTTTATAGTATATATATTTCGAAATTGAACGTCCAAAATAGTAGAAGTCTGCGCACAACGGAAAGATTCGGGTTTGGTTTAGTGATAAGACCGCTATTGTCTAGCACAGCAGAAAAAAAGCAGATTTTTGGAATTGTAGCCAACGTGTTAATGAGCTCCCAAGTTGCAAAAATATTTCAAAACACATGCAGTTTGAGACAAAAGTCTGTTGGCATATCTTGTTCTGAGTATGCATCCTACAAACGAAGAAAGTACGCATAATACATTACCAGTGGAAAGATACACTGTATTTCGTATTAAACAGCATAGGATTTTTATCGTTCCGTTTAGCCTAGTAATGGCAGTTGTGTGATCACACAATAATAATAAATAGTTAATTATAAAAACAACTCTGAAGTAGCCAGCCACTTCAAGCAGCTCATGGTGTAGTGCTTTAGTACGTCTGCTGAACATGTGAAACGCCCGTGTTCGATTTCCGGTCGGCTCATATTTTAGCGTGACGGGAGCGATAGAGAGCTTTCAGGGGAGTAGATTTGGTTTAAGAAGGGTAACCCCACACCTATCGACATCTACACTCAAAATGTTTATGCTGAATATATGCTTACGCAATATTATGCTAATTTATAAGCAAAACTATAATAAATACCTTGCAGTCCTGAGGCTTTGCTAAACATTAAGTAGCAGCTTAAATCTACATATTCAGCATAATTATACTAAATGAGGTCCTTAAATGTTTGTCATAAATTAAGACTAGTATTAAACAGAATTTGCTTAAAACGTAAAAATTTAAGCATTGTTACATATTAAGTTGAATTTTCAGCTTTATTTAGGCTACTTAAATTAATTAGCATAATTATGTTTGAATGTTGGTAGGCATTGATAAAGCTTAATCTTGAGCATCAAATTTTGCTAAAAGTTTGCATTAAAATTCAAATTAAAAATTAAGCATAATTATTCTAGTTTTTTATTAAGCATAACGCTATGCTAATTATATTAAGCATAAGCATTTTTGTGTATGATAGGTGTCAATATTCGCGTAGCTTACAAAATTGAATGAAACATTTTGAACGAGTATACATACATACGAACATACAAACAACGAACGTATACCTGCAATATAGATTCAAGCATTCGCAAATGGAAACGGATGGATTTAAGCAACTCCAAATAATAGGCTACATGTTTCATCGGAAGATCATAAAAGGGGCCTAACGTGTTATTTATAGGTGGAAGTGAAATGCCGCCCATTCCGCTTACAATTTGACGGACATGCGTTATATATCGAAAACCTTTTCATGTATAAAACTGAAACACGTCTTTCCAAAGAGCCAGTAAAAATGTAGCTTTTTCTAAATGTAGGTTCTATAATCATGATTCTAATCTCTTTAGAAAATACTGGAACATGGACATGCATTTGTGGCAACCGTGAACTAGAAAATACTACCGTTTTAAAATATTTTGTTTTTCAAATATCGATTCGTTAACTTGCCGTCAACAAATTTTGGCTATGGCCAAGCCCGTGATTTTTAATGTAAGCTACTAGAGAACCTAGTATGCAAGCTCAGCTATTAACTAAACGTACGTTATCGAAAAGCTTTTTGTGTATATCGAAAGAAAATAAATGTGTTTTTGTTTAATTAGTTAACATTTCTTCCCCAAGAACTAGTTTAGATATTCGCACCATTCTAAATCTAGGTTCTATAATGGTCATTCTGGTATATTTAGAAAACAATGGTATTACTGCTGTTCTTGGACCAAAATGTTTAAGACGATTAAGGTATCTATACAAATGATGTAAATCCGGATAACCAATACCCTTGCAGACGTGTTTCCCCACTTTGGCCCCTCGAGCAACTTTTATCGCACAAGGTGATAGCTCATTTATAAAATAAAAAAGGATTAAGATTTACAGTATGTTGATGCAAGAGCGTTCAAAATATGTCTCCAACTAAGTGCGTCTTTAACCCTTTAACACCGGAATCAATTTGTGTATCGTCTCCAACTAAGTGCGGCTTTAACCTTTTAACACCGGAATGAATTTGTGAACAGCATGTACATATAACCTATATATCACATTTGCAAATCTTATAGAATATATGTACATATATGACGTTAATTTCAAATGTTATTACCATGTTCGTGGTTCTACAATTTTATTATTAAAATATGTGAAGATACAAGGACCAAATCACGTTTTAAATCTGCACATTGATCACATGTTTGTTGAAAAAACTACCAAAGTTCATAAATATAGCTCGCTATCAAAAATTAAAATGTACAAAGGTTTTTCAATATAATATAGATTTAAAAACATTTCCTCCTGGATTATGTAGTTAAAAGAAACTTGGTCATATTTGCAATCTAATTCGTCTCAAATTTGAAATTTTATCAAAAAGGAGTTTATTTCCAAAATGAAAATTAAAAGCACCAGGGTGGTATTACATTTACGTGCGGATACCTACCACCAGCACATTATACGTTATACTGCAAATATGCGCGGGTGAGACTCAGTACTCTGAGATATATTTCTCAAAGTTCGATTTAACTCATACTGAGTTTGGCAGGTAACTCTGGAATCTGAGTTAAGTATTCTAACTCAGAGTTCCTGAGTTAGATTTTTCAAATTTACTCTGAGTCAGAATTGTAGCTCAAGCCTGACTTACGTGCTAACTCACAAAGCGGATTAATCGAACACATTCTGAAATAGTCCTATCCGGTTTTACAATTAGTTCGATTAACTCACATCGCTGAGTTAGCACACAACTCAAGCCTGAGTTACGTGCTAACTCAGCAAAGTGAGTCAACCGAACTTATTCTGAAACGGTCCGTTACAGTTTAATGCGTCTGAAACGATGCAACTCAGGCTAAGTTAAAATTAACACAGGACAATTTGCATTGTATTCCTTTCTCGCATGATTGCATGTTTTGCGTAATGTTGAATAATCTTTTGCCGCTGCGTAGGTTTATCATAGATCGTATGACAGCAAGCGTTGTACGTTGGCCGCCATGTCATTGCCATCTAGCATCTGTTGCTCGGTTCTTTAAGTAAATAGCAACTTCGATAGCTAGCCTATATGATTTTCTAAAATTCTACACTAAAGAAACGAGACTATTCAAAACTGAAACGTTATAGTTCACATGATTTACCTGTCAACCGTTAAGGTTTAAATTATTCAACAGTCGGCTTCGACACAGTCACACTCCACACAGTCTCATTCTATATAGTCGCATTCCACACAGTCGCCAATTGATACCAATTTTTCATATTTTCCACCAATACTTGCCTATTCCCTATCAGTTTTTGCCGCCATTTTCCGCGGGCCTTCGGCGCAGGATGCGCGGAGCCTCGAAGGATCAGGCTACCTTCCAGGGGAGGGAGGCGGTCAGTACCTCAGGGGCATAGTCTCTATCCCGCTGGGAAAAATTCCCAGGTCTCCTTCCAGTGTGGAGGGTGGTCTGAGCCCCATGGGATAGTCCCACTATCCCCCTTTACAAGCATGTAGGATTCAGATTAAACCGTGATTAACACCTAGTTCAAACGGTAATAAACTCAATTTATAGACATCAATTGTTCATAGCTAAACTTTAAACAAATCGTTCTATTCTATGCAAAGTTCAGACGGTAGCAGTAACATTTGGGCGTTTTGATCCGGAAAATATGTACCCCTTATTTCGAAAGGAAAATGTCGACTGCACAGTATATATGCACTTTATAGGTACACCACGGTTAAAATTTAAAACACCATGCATCATACTTAAGCAATCAACAACAGCAATACATACGCGATTTTGTCAAAATATTGGATTTTTGCTTCGTTTCAGCTGTTAAAGCCGTTATCGGATAGATTTGAATCCTGCGGTTGCAATAATGTAATAACCGGTGACGCAGCTGCATGGCGCAACTTCCTAATGCAGGTTTCACAGAATAATGAGTGCAAAAAGTGGGCACTTTTGTCTTTAACAGCCGTCTGCAAGAAACTAAAATCTCTAATGGACGGCTATATGATATTTTAGTTTCTTGAAAACGGCTGCTAGAGATTTTTGTCTTTAATGACTGCTTGTTAGATATTTAAGTCTCTAACAGATAGCTGTAAGAGATTTTAGTCTTATACAAATAGCCAATAAATACAAAAATCTCTAACAACTAGCTGTTAGAGACTAAAATCTCTTGCAACTAGTCATAACAGATTATTGTCTCTAATGGCTTGCTGTTAGAAACTTTTGTCTCTTACAGCCA
This sequence comes from Trileptium ribeirensis, assembly GCA_030248225.1. Taxonomy (NCBI): domain Eukaryota; kingdom Metazoa; phylum Nematoda; class Enoplea; order Enoplida; family Thoracostomopsidae; genus Trileptium; species Trileptium ribeirensis. Next base: position 6,719 of record JASANE010012330.1, on the reverse strand, counting down.
GCTATAAAATACAATTGTCTCTAATAGCTGTCCATTAGAATTTAAAATATCTAACGGTTAGCTGTAAGAGATTTTTGTATGTTACAGCTGGCTCTAAAAGACAAAAGTCTCTAACAGCTAGCCCTTAGAGCCAAAAGTCTCTAACAGCTAGCCATTGGAGACAAACGTCTTTGACGGCTAGCTGCTATAGATTTTAGTCTATTTTCTGTGCAACATCATACAATGTGAAAACAGTCTTTTATTAAAAATTCACAGAAAACCATGATATGTTAAAAGTATTTGCTTATGAGCGAAAGGTAAAAATACTAAAGCAAACTAAAACAAAACCCGAAATAACTGTAAGACTGGGATTGTGGTTGGAACCCAAAATTGTCCAGTAAACTAATTGTTGTTGACATATATCTGATCAACAATTTCTGCTAAAACAAAAAAACAATTTACATCAAACAATCCTTTTACTGAGTACAACCGAAACGACTAAACATCTATATAGTAAACAGCTTAAAGATCCACAACCGAAGAATTTTCGGCCGAAATGTGCGCAGCCCAAAAATTTTTCGTCGTATTGTCCAGGTCTCTTTAGATCTAAAATTTACCCTGTCTAAAATTTGGTAGGCGACTGCGTCATGATTTTCTCAGTAAGAACTCGTGGTCTTAAGCACGTTGCCCGTTGTAGATTAGCTAAATATATGTAACATCAGGTATTTGTGTTTTTGTAGCTAACCATATAAGTTGCGTTTATATGATTTCTGATTTATCGAAATCATAAATTTTCACAAAAATTTAAGACTTTAAAATATGATACCGATTGAAGTAAAACATGTTTTCGATGTCAACCGATCAATCAATCAATCAATAAATATAGGTTGTTTTATGATACACCGTTGTCAAGAACCGTCATCCCCAACTTAGCGCCATGTCTAGCCAAAAGACACGTCGGATATATTGAAATAAAAAATTTATACCTGTTATAAGCTCTTCTGGTTGGCATAACCACGAGCCGAAAAGTAATGGGACCGAATAAAACTATCAAGCAATTCATAATCTAAACTTAGAGGGTATAGTATAAAAGTTCAACTAAAAGCGCGAAAGCTGATTGGCAAAGGCATTTATCGTAGACTTAATGGATTTGTGCATTTTAAAAGCTGGGACTTCAGACCTCAGGGAGGTTGCGCTTCTGTTTACATTAATTGTAATATTATTTTATATTTGGTATGGTAACGAATAACAAAACGGTGGTTGTGAAAAGTATTATTGTCGATTGGCCTAGTCATTAAATATCAATTCATTATCGGTATTACCTTTTATCCTGAACGCACCACTGCTGTGAAATTATATGATTAAATACAGTTTGAAATTGTCATATTCAAATATTTACAAGATAGTTTTGCATTTTTGCTTTGTTCGATAAAACGATATTTATACACCCGCATGTCGCGGTTGCACAAAGGTGTCGTTATGTCCGCGACAAAACGTGCAACAGTGTATCGTTGACTGACTTGTTAGCGTTTGCCGATGAATGAAACCTGTAATTATTTCGGTGAAAACACATCAAAGAAATACATATTGTAGCGTAGGATAGACAGAATTTTATGCATCTTCAGAATAATTAGCAGCCGGAGTTTGCAATATATATGTACAGGGGATCACAACTTCAAAATTTCTTGTTAGTGTGGGTAAGACAGCCATTAACATGACTAGAAATATTTTGTTATAAAATACATATTTATATATGTAGCCAGAGCAATTAAGCAAGTGACGCTGGATCAATTTCAAAGGGGACTCAAATTTGGTTATATGAATGGCAATGTAAGCGTGAGGATTCTTCTGCATCGATGTAGGGCTGGCTTAGATTGCAGCAGTGAGACTGAGTCGTTTTACCCTCCCCCACTTCTCGCGGCTACGCGTCTAGTCAAAATCTGTAGAGGTGTTAAGATGTATAAACGCCAACAGCAAATTTTATTAAGAATTTATGCGAGTAGTCGAGAGATCAGCGTAACGGGGGTGGCTATGGTGTTAAAGCCGTCATAGCGAGCATGAAACTGAGGCAATGGCTTACTGATCCTCGTTAGTAGTAACAATGTAAAGAAAATTTTTATATGGCGTTTAAGTGTAACAGAGAGATGGACAGGAGCATGATTTACCCTGTAACTCTTTTACAGAAACTATTTATTGCTCCTCTCGCAATCACCGTGCTGTCTCGCATAAACTAATATCCACTACTCTCGTCTTAGAGTAAACGATGACCATAACATTCGCTCTTATCAGTGTAATTTATCTTTCTTTTAATAGATAAATCAATTAGTTTCTTTGACTGGACTGCATCTATAGCGACCACAACTATTAATCCAAACTGAACACCTGCATTGAACTGCTGAAAACGAATTTTACATTTGACACGGGTTAACTGGAAAACACTGATAAAAGTAAATGTATTTTGAAATTTTAAGACAGTAATAATCACGGAACTTTATTTAAAATAGCCCTACTCAAATTCTTAAACATGATATTCTGCTTTGCCCCACTAGCAAACTAGTTCTGCGCTGCTGCGGAGGGGTCGCAACAAGTTATTATTGACTATACTATTGTCCTTCCTTAAAGGTAGAGATGAGTAACAATAACAGCACAAAACCGGCTTGCTTCTATCCAGAAAAAAACGAAGATTTGTAGTAGCGTTTGCTTGCGGGTTAGAAGGCAGAAACGTCTGGTTTCGGATTCCATCTCTGCCCAGTTTTCAGCGTCAACTTTTCACGTCCATTTGTCTTCGAGCTCCCATCGCTAGGCCCAAATAAAAAGTTGTTTACCTAACCCATATAGATCAGCATGTGCTTCGATTATTTTTGGTGTCTGGCTTCTGAAGTTTTCATTTTGAGGAAAATGTGACTTCCTCACTTCTGAATAGCGTACTGGGCTCTTGGGGATCGTCATACAGACATCAGAACTGGAGGGAGACCCTTGTTTTGTATAATCGACGGTTTGTCGTTTTGGTAGCCCAGTATATTATATACTTTGCCAAAGCTATACTGTGCAACCGTATAACGCTGGTGTTCCTAAATATGTATATATTGCTTCACGCTCATTCGCACTTTGATTATGCTACAATCACTTTTTATCCCTGACATCCGTAATAATCAGTTTCAGACCTCGCCACTTTACCTTATTAACTCTATATATGGTCACGGTTCAGACATTTCACTTCTTTAACTTAAATATGCAATCTCGTAAACAGCTAGACATAATAGACTAAAATCTCTAACAGCTAGCCGTCAAAGATGTTTGTCTCTAATGGCTAGCTGTTAGAGACTTTTGGCTCTAAGGGCTAGCTGTTAGAGACTTTTGTCTCTTAGAGCCAGCTGTAACATACAAAAATCTCTTACAGCCAACCGTTAGATATTTTAAATTCTAATGGACAGCTATTAGAGACAATTGTATTTTATAGCTGGCTGTAAGAGACAAAAGTTTCTAACAGCAAGCCATTAGAGACAATAATCTGTTATAACTAGTTGCAAGAGATTTTAGTCTCTAACAGCTAGTTGTTAGAGATTTTTGTATTTATTGGCTATTTGTATAAGACTAAAATCTCTTACAGCTATCTGTTAGAGACTTAAATATCTAACAAGCAGTCATTAAAGACAAAAATCTCTAGCAGCCGTTTTCAAGAAACTAAAATATCATATAGCCGTCCATTAGAGATTTTAGTTTCTTGCAGACGGCTGTTAGAGACAAAAGTGCCCACTTTTTGCACTCATTATTCTGTGAAACCTGCATCACGCCAAGACGAAAACGCATCCTACGGAGCAAACCTGGCCCCGACTATAGAATAAGCGGAAACGCTCACCCGAAACGACTAGGACAGTGAAATTAGTCGCCCAAGAAATCGTCCAAGTATGCTAATCCCACGTGAATTATCAGAGACTCGGGATACTCGACCCGCGGCTGGAGAGATGGCGGAACGGTGATATAAGCCATTCGAAATTAGCGCAAAAGTTGGTTTTAAGGACGAAACGCTGTGAGGGACTCAATAAGGACGTTAGTCAGGATCTAATGAGTAAGGAAGGCACGCTGGACAGAACTTTTGTATCTGACTAGTTTATTGTTATCTCGCTTGTAATGTAATGACTTGTACCATAGTAGTTTCACCTGTACATATAATCATGCCTTGACCCTGACGTATAGCCGCGTTCACACTCGTGCCCCCCCCCTCCTCTATTGAAGCCACTCGATGACACGGAAGCCTTCCCTATTCCCGCCCAGTCTTCTAAGTGCGTATAACGCCGCGCGTTACTAAGAGCGAATTTCGAAGCACACCAGAACACGCAACCCGAGCTATAGCCGACTTAGTTAACGTTCCACCGCGAACGTCTCGGGTTCAGATTTTGGTCCGGTACTTCCGGGAACGCATTCGCATGCATCGCCCCGCTTCCTTGGTGGACATAGACGAGGGAATGAGCGGACACGACGATATCAATCTCTACTGATTAAGATGATGCCTCCGTTGCCCGTTTACGTTTTGATGCTGTATTGTATTGTAGAAATAAATCTTTAAAATTAGTTGACGTGTTCCGTGTTATTGGACTCTTAGCGTGATAAGGACGTCCAATTGGACAGGTCGACCCTTCGTGCCACGGCTTGCGGACGCAAATACCCCAAGCCCTGACACGAGCGGTCCGCCACCTATGACTGAATGTTTGTGTAATAGTACTACAGCGAGAGTGGTCCACCTTATCGGTCAATCGAACCCGCTCATGAAATTAGTACACGCAAATAGGGATAAAATTTACTAGGAAAATGCTATTACTAAATACGGATAAATCGGTCATTAGGATACCGATCAGGTTGCCCGACGTTAAACTTTCAGGGCATGTCGGAACCCTGTGGGGGCCATATGGCTACAACTGATTAAGTGTTCGGCTAAGGATAAATTCGGCGGAACTCAAAATTTACTCAATAAAACTAAATCCTCATGCGTTTTCACCTCAAATCTTGCTGATAAAACAACTTCCGTTAGGCTAAGATAGGGAATATTGGTGTGACATCATGACCTGTGAGCAGGTTTCGGTGTCGACCTCCCTGGGGGACCTCAGCAATCATGCCAAGATACTAGACACGTGCGCAACCAATCGGGCGGGGTCCGAACACACCCCGTGAAGCGCGCCTGCGGCCTGCTAAGCTCCGTAACTTCTTGGGTCTGACCAAGGAACGTGGTTAATATTCAAAACTTAGGGTCCGCCCTTGAGGTTATGATAGCCGGGGTCGTACGGGCATGGTGTTAGGAAGTTGCGCCATGCAGCTGCGTCACCGTTATTACATCGTTGGGGGCCACGCCGTGAGGCGTCTAAAATTTTGTTCAACCCCACGATCTGAGTTAAAATTCCACATTCAACGCTTACTCCGTAAGCTGTTCATTTTATTTCAGTAATCGCGACAATGGCAACTGCTAACATGATTTTTGGAAAATTTTGTAAATAGAATTCACCTGGGCTAAGGCTTTATTTATTTATTTTTTTTTGCATGGACCTCTCGCATAGTGGATGTTTTGACACGCAGTAGGGACTGAGAATTGTTGAGTATGCCCGGACATGTCTTTTGTGCCTGTGTTCGCCTTGTATTTGCATAAATTGTGTTACTTTGTGCCCTTACTTAATCAATGGTCATAGTTGTCTAGCGTCAGGACTTAAAGTGTTGGACTAATTATCGGGTGGCGACAGCAACCCGTGTTGCGGTCTGTAACTCCGGCGAGTTCATAGCTCTACCAGTGCGTCAAGACGTAGGGCACTATTTCAGGAGTTCTTAAAGTGCTTAATTACTTATTAGCTTACTAAATTGCTATCATCGTATATTGATTAACTGGTTTATTCGTGGAGATACTATTGCATTACGCTCTATTTCGACGTAACTGTTACTCCGAACCGTCACCTGTACTCGACGCGTTTATTTCTAACTGCTAATTTGCCGCTGACCTGACTCCGACGCGCTTCATCGACGCCAACCGATCAGTCGCGTTTCTTGTCCGGCGTCAATCGAGGATAATTATTCGTCATCGCGGGACGTTCGGGACACTTAATTTGCCCTCCGTTTAACTGAACTTTGGCGCGATTTCGGCTGTCATTACCGGGACATTGTGGTTATCAACGACTTGACCAGTGTTATTGACTGCCCTGTCACCTCGCCAGCTCAACAGTGTACTACAGGCCGCTTCTCGGACATTGCTGAACGACCTACCGATTCGCTGCCACACCGTTGGATCGATTCCTGCTCAGTGGACGACCGACTTGGGGAATACACGGACATTGCCAACGGAACATTGTAAATTTATCTCTGGTTCTATTTGTATTTTATTTGTTTTTCGCTTATTTTCGTGCGCTTATTGACACAATCAGTGTAGTGTGTTCTGGTTATCAGTTCGTGTTCTTGTACTTATAGTTTACCCGATAACTAGTATTTTATTGCTAACTTGTTTTCTGTGCCTAGCTGGTGGATTTGCTAATTAGGACCGTTGGATTTGCGGGTAACACGGTTGCGTAATTAGGTTGTGCCGACTTTTGTTTTACCTGCTGAGTGAAGGAAGTCCTGGTTACTTCTACATTTCACCGTTGAAGAAGACTGATTGTGCCCCTAACCTCATCAAGTTTCGTAGAACTTGAACGTTTTCTATTACTAGCTGTTACTTAAGTCGGACCGAGTTGACATACCCAGAAACCGAAAGAAGATAATCAATT
>JASANE010012329.1:0-15076 GCA_030248225.1 Trileptium ribeirensis | reverse complement strand
TATTGCTCTGATTGGATCCCAAGACCCACTCACCAAACCATCGACCTCATTTAGGGAGAGTCGGCTTCAATCAATTTTGCCGACATCTAACTTGAACCCTCCGAATAGTCGAGTGAACATCTGTGATCTCTAAAAACTCTGTCTTCCACACCAAACTCTAAATTATGAAGTAGTCATTTCGCGAATTAGTGCCGGAAGTTTCGTTCGTTAATATAAACATTAATCAGTAAGTATTTATAATCTTTTATACATCAAAATCACTGCCACGACCAATAAATCTCGAAGTATGAAAATTATCTAGTCCGGATTAAAGTTACAATCGGTTCCCCTTTCATGGATTGCTTAACCGTTTCCTCGATGCTGAATCAATCACGTTGCGTCGACCGGAATGGCCTGAACGTGAGCAACTATTGATCTTTCGCAAAATCCATGAAGACATCGCAATTGATCTCGTAATCCGATGAATTGGCAGGTCACACTTTGCGGTCGACGCCACCGGCAGGATACGCCGCTTTCTCCGGCCGCTGTCTTTGTCGTCCTGACACGCCGACGAGCTAATTAGGATAAGAAGGATGGTTCTCAGTCAGGAGGACATCTCGGAACGTTGAGCAAAATCGCATATTTTTGTCATTCCTAACCGGGAGTGTTAACTTTCGAATGTCACAGGGGGCGTGGGTTATTTTGCAAACGGTTCCAAGTGTGTCGGGAAGGCAATCCATCCAGGAAATGTTTGGGGAGCGGAGCACCCTCGGCCAGTCTCCCGAAGGCCGCTGCTGGTCCCCAAACCAACCCCCTCTTTCTCCACCCCGACTCAGTGTCCATCCTTACATAAATATATCTCATATATGGCATAAATCGCAAACTCTAAATTTTAATGAACTTACAGGATAAAATATATGTTAAATATATAAATATATGTCTTTCTTTTCCTGCTGTTCGTTTTCGGTGTCCTCGCTCGTTTTTTCGCTGTCTTTTCCGGGGTGACGGACTTTCTTTTGGCGAGGACGTGCCGGCAGTACAAACGCGAACGACTAACACGAGGTCAGTCAAAGAGAAAGGAAACGAAAAAGACAACAAAACAACAAAAGAAGAAGAAACAGAGAGAGAAAAACCAAAAAAAAGGAGACGGGCACGGGAAGAGAGCGTGTCATGGGATCCCGGGAGAATTTTGACGGGCCGGGGTCAGATTCGTGCCTAGGACGAAAAATGAGATCGAAAGACACCAAACACGAGGGGAGTAGACGTAGTATTGGGGCAGACCCGGCTGGGTCGACTTATGTATTGTAGCATAGGGATTTTGGCGGGTTGTCCTGCCCTAATGGTTGTTCAGGACGGCGCCCGCCGCATATCGTTGGACTCGCCACGACTAGGCGATTCGAATGAGGAACGATATCCCCGGCCCGCTGGCAATGTTTGGAAAACTGGTAAAACAGCGAACTTAGAGAGAGTGGGGGCGCTGTTGCAGGCTGCTCCGAGTTAACGCGTGGGGGGACGGAGACAAGCGAAGTATATTTGGAGATATCTCGGCGTGGTGAACGCAATGAAGGCCGACTCACCCACTTTGAGTCGAGAATAAAATTTCGGGTATTTTGTAACAACCATTTATTGTCCTTCCAAACGAGGGGCACTTTAGCAGGTTGTGGCGGTTTACCGGGAAGTTGGGTAGAGGCTTACGGTACATTGTAGTGCTCGCCGGAAAAAGGCGAGTGGAATCAGGGGTCGCATGTGTACATTTAGAGTCAGGGATCGAGTACGGAGATGGTGCAAACAGACAGGGTTTCAATGTCAAATTTTCGTGGTGTATTATGAACTAATCGCAAAACATAACGATAACAAATATAACATCGTGGTGACTTGTCAGAACGAGACGTGCTTGGGCTCATTAGATGCCCCAATGGGTAATCTACTCAACGATGTGCAAGATTCCGGTCGGTGATCCGGCAATGAAAAGAAAGACCAGATACCACGGCGCTCATCACGCGATTTTGGATGTTGAGGATGTGAAAACGTAAATTGCAGTGGCCGTCCTATTTCGAAAACAAAAAGAGCACAATTAAATCAGACGACGCTCTTCGGTTGTCCAAGGCCCTATGCCATTTGGCGAGGTTATTGGTTCCATCGATAGCGGCCTGCTTCGCTTGTCTTAGTAAGTGACGACCAAAGCGATGGCTTAGCGAAATCCGCTGAAACTATCGAGGCGGCATGGGCGATCTCGAACCGTAGGACGAGGCTACGGACGAACCGAGAGAATTTGTCCAGTGGGGCGGGAAAAATGGAACATAGGGGCGTGGAAATTAGGTAGGAATATAAAATATATATACGCATATAATTTATATCTATCTCCCGACCACTATCAGCAGCCAAACTTAGCGTAAGTAACGGCTGTTGGCTCGAGCTTTCAGTGTTTGTTTCTTTAATTTTTGAGCGAAGCTCTCAAGTGTTTCGAGACATTGTGACCTTATACGAAAGACCGCGAAATTTTCTACCGAAAAGAACCCTTGGCAATTGCCCGAGATCTGCACCGGCAAGCGGCTACGGTCCGACAAACAGGTCCCAGAAACAGGCCACGAACAATCGGAAATTACCGTGCCCCTCCGGTTTTTCTGACGACGGCCACACGTATTATTCGTGACCATGGCTGCAATGTATTGTCCATCCTAAGTAAAATTGATGCTTTTGGTTCTGATTACTATATGGGCGCTGAGTCTAAATGGGAGTAATCGACGGAATCCTAATCCAGCACGGTCATGATTTTGAAACTACAATGGGTGCGGGGCGAGGTCGAGCTCCGCCTGTGTTCCGCGTGCTGAGCAGAGTTGGGCAGTCTATTTTATCCTTATAATCAAAAACCTGGACCCCTACCAACTCGAACCTTACATTCCCTTTGAACCAACCTTCTCTAAGACACATGTTATGAACACACACAGCATATATAAAACAAGGTTAAAATGAACGTGCTATGACGGTTAATAAAATAGACACAAGATATGCATATGTAACAAGGCTGTTGCTTGTCACCACTTCAAGGCGTTTGCACTCAAAATTGTAGCGGGATGCGTCGTCACACGGCTGGTTGTTTTGTTGTCTTTTTCGTTTCCTTTCTCTTTGACTGACCTCGTGTTAGTCGTTCGCGTTTGTACTGCCGGCACGTCCTCGCCAAAAGAAAGTCCGTCACCGGAAAGGACGGCGAAGACAGCAGAGGACACCGAGAAAACGAACAGCAGAAAAGAAAGACATATATTTATATATATTTAACATATATTTTATACATATAAGTTCATTAAAATTTAGAGTTTTGCGATTTATGCGATATATAAGATATATTTATGTAAGGATGGACACTGAGTCGGGGTGGAAAAGAAGGGGGTTGGTTTGGGGACCAGCAGCGGCCTTCGGGAGACTGGCCGAGGGTGTCCGCTCCCCAAACATTTCCTGGATGGGTACCCCTTCCCCGACACACGTTGGGAAACCGTCCGATGACCCACGCCCCCTGTGACATTCGAAAGCTAACACTCCCGGCTAGGAATGACAAAAATATGCGATTTTGCTCGACGTTCCGAGATGTCCTCCTGACTGAGAACCATCCTTCTTATCCTAATTAGCTGGTCGGCGTGTCAGGACGACAAAGACAGCAGCAGGAGAAAGCAGCATATGTTGCTGCTGCCGGGTTGACACATGAGCACAATATAACCTGCCAATTCATCGGATTACGAGATCAATTGCGATGTCTTCATGGATTTTGCGAAAGATCGATCGTTGCTCACGTTCAGGCCATTACGGTCGACGCAACGTGATTGATTCAAGCATAGAGGAAACGGTTAAGCAATCCATGAAAAGGGGAACCGATTGTAACTTTAATCCGGACTAGATGAGTTGCGTACTTCGAGATTTATTGGTCGTGGCAGTGATTTTGATGTATAAAAGATTATAAATACTTACTGATTAATGTTTATCTAACGAACGAAACTTCCGGCACTAATTAGGGGAAATAACTACTTCATAATTTAGAGTTTCGTGTGGAAGACAGAGTTTGAGATCACAGATGTTCACTCGACTATTCGGAGGGTTCAAGTTAGATGTCGGCAAAATTGATTGAAGCCGACTCTCCCTAAATGAGGTCGATGGTTTACGGTAATTCTTGTTTCCCGAAAATTCTAAAATTTTCTGATTGGATCCCAAGACCCACTCACCAAACCACGACCCGAATTAAGTCGCCCCTGATTGGGGGCCAGCAGAAAAGCACACAAAAAGATCGACATAATCTTCGAGGTTGGGTGTGACACTCGGAAACGAACGATTTTTAGTTTCGGCAGCGCACTCTTTGATAAACCTCCGCAGGTGAGTTCCGTTTTGGGCGTTGCGGGCCGTTGCGCGGGATGATGGTGAATTGTAGGAACTGAAGTCGAAGTCTTTCTGATTCCCCGTGGTCTTAGGTAGGACACTCGAAAAATGAACGCTTCTCGTCCATGGCTTACGTGGCTCGCAGCTCTCGAGATAGAATTATTAAATTTTCCTGAGCCTACCACGGTCAAATTTTCCAACGTATCAGAGCTGGAACAATAGGGACTTGCTGTACTGTTTCTGTTTATGGTTTACAAATTTATAGCTTAGTCGATTGTTTAACGCTCATGCCGTGTCTGGGCTTGAACAGAAGCGAAGATTAAGAACGGAGAACTAGCCTCCGTTGAGCTTTAGAAAGGCCCAAAATTTTGCTTATCAGAACGAGTTAAGAAAATTTGGGAACACAAGAGAGTGACAAAATTCTAAGTGTTTCAGCTTAAGACTAAGGTATTTGTTCTACACAACAGGCCAGGTCTGCAGATCCTTTCGGTTTTGTTTATTCGTTTTCGCCTAAGTAGTTACGTATGATGTACATTTTAATAAACGCTATCGGCACACTAAAACCAGACCAGTAGACTCTACATGCATCAGCGACAGACACCGAAGTGTCCCGCGAACGACTGACCGAACAAATTCTAGGCAACCACCCCGCCCCCGATACTACCCGATTAGGCTGGAGGGGCAGTACCCCCAGTCGTCCAATATTCCGACAGCCCCCATGTAGTACCACTGTCTAGCAGCTCGAAGCTACGGCGTTGTACCGTCCACCCAGAACTACTTCGATTGAACTATCAAAATTACCAAAGTCCACAGTAACACGTGTACATGGCTTATATTTGGGGCTTGCGTCGGAGAAATATTATTTGCTAAAATATACCACCGGCGCGGCCGAACGCCATCCACGGTTGCTGTCCATTAGCGAGAGGCACGCTCTGTGCCCTCACCTTCCAAACGATAAAACATAATATGTCCTTACCCAATAAAGAAAACTAAAATCCTCTTGCTCGGGCCACTTTGGTCTCAAGTCGAGCGAGTGCAAAACCCCGATTGTTTATCGGAGCGAGTCGATAGCTGAGTTTAGCCGTGATTTTGTTTTATCCTTGTTTGCCCGTTAGGCTATTTACTATGTATGGTCCGATTTAGATTTCTATCTCTCTTTTCGTTTTCAAATTATCAGATTCGATCGTGCACTGAGAATCTAAGCCCGCTGCAGAATCACCAGTTTTAACCAGTCGATTACGCGCGTCTAGGAACATTGACTATCATGTTAATGATAACTCGACTGCACGCTTTCGATAGTGCAGTTGAGACGCTGCACAACTGCAGCATAAGTGCAACGCACTAAGGCTATAGGATAAGTAATAGAAAAGATAGGAGAAGAGAACGACAAAGAGGGCACACGAGAGAGAGGGGAGCCAAGAAAAGAACAACGAACCAAAAAACGGCGCAGACGCATCCGAGACGAACTGCCTCGTGTCCCCCCTGAAACGACACCAACCAGAGAGAATGAACTTAGAAACCAAACCGACAGGGGACTGGAGCACCTGTAGGTTGCGCCCCCACCCATAAACTCCTTGAAATCGGCAAAAGTATCGAAATAGAAAACGGGACAATCAGGCCAGCCCGTTAGGGTGATATCAGTACACCGTCCTCGTATGCCTCCTTACAAGATTGTCAGTCGCATGATATCGCAGGGAGCATCCGTCCATTGAACGCCCCGGTCCCTGCCTTCGATCAGTCGTGTCGCTCATTGAAATTGAGAACCCCGTAGTCGCACGCGCCGCGTAATTCCAAAGCGATCAGACGTGTCGAGCCTGTAGGACAAACGGTTAGTAACACACAGAAGCACCCCATAACCATCTTGGTATCGAGTACCGAGCGAACTTTGATATTGTGTTGCTCTTATAGGACTCGCCAGGCCGGCCTCTGTCACACCTTTCTCCGTTCGTCTTGTCACTCTTGGCTCTCCCTCCACTTACACGCAACGAGTCATTATTTTGAATTGCACACCGTAAAGGAGCATTCTTCGAAGCACGCTAGGGCCCCTGCTTTCTCGTCACATAGCTGAGGAGAGTCGCTAAAATTGAACGCAAGCAAGGACTATTGCCCCTAGTCCGCGAATTCTGGCATATCCGCATGCTCAGCCCTGTCGTCTCGCCCCGACACACCATTCCACGTAGTATACTGAACCCGTGCGACCACAGCGAGCTATAGTGAATGTTCCCCGCACAATCAGGATAGTAGCCACTATTGCTAACAGACCGAGTACACTCATCATCAGACATAATTATTAATTCATTGAATAAACTGTGTATGGACATCTCCGAGTGCTGTGTTAATAAATACCGAGGCGCTAGGAGTACCCGGAATTGGCCCGCTTTGACGAGTTGGCCCGGCTCGCCATGGCTCGCCGACCAGAATGTCTCAAGCACTGACGAGCACGGCCTTCTGCTAATATTGTTTGTTTACCGGAGCCCGAAGAGGTCACAGAAAAATTCATCGGCACTCAAAATTGTCCACTAATTGAGTCAAAAAGTCTGATAGGAACCTTTTTCTCATTACGCGCTCCAAAACGGGCATAAATTTCATAATCGAATTATTGCTGCCAAACTCAACTCGTTAAGAGAAAACGGGCCACGCGGTACAATATCCGACATTAAACTTTCAGTGCTCGTCGGAACCCTGTAGGAGCCACACAGGCTACTACGTTCTAAGAAAGGATCGAGAGGTCCAACCTCCCGCAAGACTGATTGAGCCTCAAATTCTTAAAGCACTTTTCGACACTCGTTCCAATGTACGCGCAAGTAAATTGAATTAAACAACTTCCGATGAGTTTAAGATATGGAGCGACAGACAAGCATCATGACCTGTGAGCAGGTGCCGGTGCTAGCCTCCCTGGGAGACCTCATTAATCATGCCAAAAACTAGACACGTGTGCAACCAATTGGGCGGGGTCTGAACACACCCCGTGAAGCGCGCTGCGGCCTGCTACGCTCCGTAGCTTCATGGGTCTGACCAAGAACCGGGCTGAAATTTCTGAAACCTACGGTACACCCTTGAGGTTACGATAGCCGGGGTCGTATGCGCATGGTGTTAGGAAGTTGCGCCATGCAGCTGCGTACCGTTATTACATCGTTGTGAGCATCGTTGCAAATTGGTTGATTGGATGCTTCGACGTGATCCTCTTGGCAATGTCAAGTTGTTGAGCTTTTTACATTCGAACTTTGCATGAGCATGTCCCTTTTGTTTTGGTGATCACAACGATTGAAACCGCTTGTAACAACTTTGGAGTTTTACGTACTGCAAACAAATTTCACTTAGACCCCATTTTTATACTTACGTGGACCTCTCGCAACTGGAGTACGGTGCGAGTTATATATCTTGTTCATGGTTTGCCTTCGCTTGCATGCGCTTTTGACACTATTGCTTCATTATATTTTATGCCCGTGTTCATGTAAACAGTCATTTACGTTGCTCTGGATCTCACCTGCTCTACTGGTCTCTAAGTGTGCCGTCTGGGTTCGTGTTTCGGCCTCCCACCCCGTTGTGCGTGCTATCCCCGAGTATAGCAGTCCGATGGGCACTATTTCAGGAAGTAGCTATTGTGTTCAATAATTAACCTGTTAATCAGCTTATACTAACTCTCTATCAGTGTGTACGCAATTCGCGAGCATATTTACTAACGATACTGATACTTCAATAACGGCCTATACCGACGTGTGCCCGATTCCAATTGTCTGTCGTCGCCAATTTACGCTTCCTATGGTCGAGTAGGATTATTAACCTGCTATTGACTTAACATTTCTTTGGGCCGCTGACGTTGGTTTCATGATAATTCTACTGTCAGTTCAACGACGACATACCGAATTTCTTCTCCTGGATCATCTGACATTGATTTGCGTTCTCACGTCGAATTCCAATCCGATTTTCGTCGTTGCTGCCGGGACATTGCTATTTTAACGGTACGAGCTGAACATTCATACGATCATATCGCCCGCCCAAAGGAGTGTCGTCGATCGCTGCACGGATTTTGCTAATTAAGTGACTGATTTCCTGCCACGCCACTGGAGCGACTTTTGCCTATTCGACAATCAGCCTGGAAGATATTGGGACACTGTTAACCGAACATTGTAATCTCTACTTCTATTTTTTTCATTATTATTAATTTTTATTCTTTGTTGCTTATTTCCGTTTACATATTAAATTAGTTTGTGTAACGTATCTTTGCTATCGTTGTGGTAGTTTTCTTACGATAACAAGCTAAGTTGTGTGCGCTGTGACCTAGCTATGTCCCAACAGTGAGTAGCGACTGTCAGCATGTCCGCGTAACAGCATAGCTACTACAACGGACATATGCTACAGTCTGCCGTGACTCTGTGTGGTTTTTTAAATAGTCAGCGCTGACTCTACTATATGTCCTAAACAGTAATGCACGACTGTGCAACTTAACCACCGCATGCGCGACGATATAAAAGATATAATGGTTTTTGTTTTACACATTTGCGAATTATAGTTTGTAATTTTGCAAAAATGTGTTTGACAAATCATTGATGTTGCGCAGCTACCGCAGTCCGATTGATACAAATCTGATAGGAACGTACGCGGCGTGTTGCATCTTTAATGAAAACAAGTTTGGCAGCAATATATTTAACATACATAGAGTATTTAAATTTTTAACAATTACAAGCCGGCTTTTAGTATTTCCGTTGCTTTTTAAATGAAGATGGAAACAGACTGTATCCGACGATAGGCAGCGGTAATAACCGTAATCGGTGATGCTTTAATAGATAGCACTGAAAATAGTGTTCGCTAGCGGTACAAGCTAAATTAGGTCCTTAAGTTTTGACAGTTAGCTTATTGTATGCGTCACGTGATTATTAGCCTGCGGTAGAGTTAAGTCAAAAGCATACAAAACCGAAGAATTAAGGCTTGAAGTTTTATCGACGACAGTCTTGACTTTTTTGAGACTCACATATTTTTGCCAGAGCATAAATCGGGGGACAATCGCGGATTGACGATCCGCTAGGATAGCGGTGGTTTTCCTATGAAACGACGATGTATTCCTGTAACTTTTCTATAGGATGTACAATTACAAGGTTTACAACATTAACAACTGGCCTTCGAAGCCCAAGTAACCCTGAGGGCGTTACGTTGTTAGAAAAAAGAACAGCTTAGAGCAGGGGAGTTCGGGAGCAGCAGCCACCGATTTAAGATTAGTGTATGTCTCAAATGGGGACCTTAGCTTAGGCTAAGACTAATGCTTAGTATATCCAAAATGGCATGGCCTATTTTTTATTTCGGTCTCTCAGGGTTCACTTAGGCCATGTTCGCGGTGGTTTCTACGCGACACCAGGCTAACTAACTGTAAAAAGATGAAATATATTATGATATATTTTTCAATTGTTCGAAAGGGGTAAATCCTTTTAACTGTAGTGTTCGCACTATATAGCCCGTCTTATATAAATTTACGTATTTAAGCGCTACAAGTATACGCTTAAGCAGTGTCCCAGCGTGCACGCTTCTTTGCGGTGCTGTCTGAATTATCTGTACTAATTAAATCAGTGTGAGAAGGTTCAGCTTACTTCATATCTATCGCTGGAAAAGACTGATAGTACTCGATGCTTTTACTACGCCATGCAGTACTTGAAAACTCGCTTAACAACTACCCCTGGCTGATACTTGAACCGGGATTAACTTTGTACGTACAGAAACAAAAGAAAACAATAATTGAACAAATGGATCCCAGCGTTAATCATACCGGAGATTTGGAAAATAGCGACTTTTTCGGTATGACTGACGGACATATGGAGGACAATACCCGCACCAGACCCCAACCTGCCGCAGGCACCGATGAGCGACCGCTCACGCCCCCTCCACCTCCGCCCACCGGACACTTGCGTCGTGGAGAATTTACCGAATCGCTTGTTTCGGATGCGAACGCTACGAGCGCTATTCTACACCACCTAACCACCCAGCCCGCTGGTCCTTCCATGATCACTTTGAGGGATATGCCAACCTTTGATGGTAAACCTGGAGGTCAGGATTTTGAAGACTGGGTTCGAATGTACAACCGTCTCGCCAACGTCAATGGTTGGGACGACCGTCGCAAGCTGATTTGTGTACCGGCTCTCTTGCGTGGACCGGCGTGGGAGGCCTTCGAGGGCCTCCCACCGGGAAAACGCCAAAGTTTTCTTAGTTTAGTTGCGAACCTACGCTTTTTGTTCTCGTCTTCTCGTCGCCCCGAGAAATCGCTATCGGGATTGTGTACCCGACAACAGGGGGCGAACGAGCCAGTCACAATGTATGGTTTAGAGCTGCAGAAGTTGTGTGATCGCGCCTTCCCCGACATGGAGCTTGAGCAGAGAGACATTATGCTCCGTATGTTTTTCCAGAGGGGTTTACGACCCGAGGTGTGTATGTAGGTCCTCAACCAGATTCACGAGCGTGAGACGTTTCGGGACACCATGGGTGTTGCTAAGCGGTGCCAAGACGCCAGCACTGCCTGTCCTGACCCAGACGCATCGGCCACCAGTAAGCCTCGCACCAAAACGGTGAACTCCTTGCTTGAGGAAGGTGGCGAAGCTCTGACCACACAGCTTCAGACTATGATAGAGGAACATCGTAAGGCAAATAATAGTTACAGCGACACGATTAGCCGGTTGCTGGATGTAATCGGTAAACGGACTAAAAACACGCACCAGCTAAACGCACTCGCGCAGCCGTTAGTACCAACTGTGGCCGCCGCACCGATGCCGCGTGCGCTGCCGCCCTAGATCACTTGCTACCGCTGCGGGGGCCGGGGCATATTATGCGCGATTGCCCGCACCCTGTACGCTATCCACCAACCGCTAATAATGCGCCACGCCTAGCCAGTATCGGTCTGTGTTTCTAGCGCAGCACGCCGAGAGCCAGGGCAGTACCAACAAGGACCTACGGAGGAGACTACCCTCGAAATGATAACTGTGCAGTTGGCCGTGGACGACCACCACCGCCCCCACCTCGACGATTGGAGAACGGAACAAGATAACGAAATAACCCAGGGGAGAACAATGGCGGTATTCACCAGAACGGTGTGATCCAATCTGGGTACCAGCCTAACCTCCCACCGCCGGGTTCCGTTAATAGCTACCGTGGAACCGGAGAATACACAGCCAGTCGACCACCCTCAGCTCATAACAACCGGTCTGGACTGGCAAATGGGTATCAATGCGTCCAAAACGAGTGACCTCAATTTGATCGAGGTATAGGGCCTCAGCAACCACCCAGCCGCTTTTATGCTGGCGAAGTCGGCAATTGGAATGTCGGCGCCATACAACGCCGTCGTTATCAAATAAATTGCAATGCCTCGCAAAACAATGGAAACCGAGAACCGAGCCCGGCCACTACTTATCGCTTGGAGGTGCTTAGTCGCGAGCTCGGCACGATCCAGGGAAACTAAGATACAGTGAACCGACTGGACGCGTTAACGCTATCGCAACTACGGACGAACACCAGTACAACGATAATGGATACCTGATAAACCGGCACGATGACATGGACTCTTCCGAAATGATGGAGGGGCTCGTTGAGAGGCATTTGAACGTGATCACGGCCACTCCATGGGTTGATGCCGCGCTTCTCCCACGGAGCTATGGGTCGGTCCAGCCAATCGACGGACCCGAAGTCATGAGGTTGAGTTTGACGAACTCGGACGACGAACAATACTTGGACGACTCTATTAGCACTGTATATAGCACTGAAACTATAAAATATCAAAAAGAGGGATATTGGGATGAGAGATTGTGTATGTCTTGTTCGGACGCATCTGGCGCAGATGTCGATCCAATTGTATATATTACTGCGAATGAGCTAAACCTGAATTGCAAACTGCGAAGCGAGCGTATGGTCGACCCATCGAACGAACGGATCCAGCGCGGACCTAACGCGAACATACGAACCATAACTGTATACGAGGATGGTGATGGGAATGTTGAGGTTTGTAATGGAAAAAATGGTTGTGTTGAAAATTATAGCGTAGGTAATGATAAGAGAATTCTTTATTTTGATGCCGGTAGACCCCAGAGAGTCACCTCAAGTGGAAATTCCGGAACCCCCAGCTCTTTGGAGATGACCGAAGAGAGTATGAGAGAGGATGATGTTGTAATTGTGCCATTATTATTATTTTCCTCTTGTGAAGCTGGCCATGCGAGAGTGTGTGTGGAGAGTGTTGTTGATGATTATTCCGGCAGGGAAGCCGATGACGTGGATATGGTTCGAGAAAACACGGATCTATTCGGGTCGCCGTGTGAGGCACCCATCGAGTTTTTGAAGGTCGGCGAACGACCAGGAATGAGGGAGGCTAGGTTAGACGATGTAGAGGCCTCATCAGAGTCGCCTAGTCCTAGCTCCGTTCTAAATTATATGTCGTATGATGTAGTATTTGGGTCGGGCCGCTGCGCGGGTCGTCCCTTCCGTGCGCGTGAGAATTGTGTGTCGTATGAATGTGTTGACTAACCTAAGTTAGGGCGCGCTTGCAGTCTTAGTGAACTCTTGGGAAATGGTAGCGAAAGTGAAGTTGATGAAATTGAATGTTATTTAGAACCTGCGAATAATAATACTGATGGACTTGAGGTGACTTTCTCGACCTCATTGACCACGGTCATTGGGTCCTTTCTTGATGCTGACCGGGGCCGCCCTTGTCACCCGTATATATACATGCGGTGGTAGCGACGGGTTCGCGATCGATTGCGCCAATGAAGCGGGTATGATCGTGGGGGCTGAAAGTATTGCCCGGGGTCTGCCCAGGTACGGGGATGTAGATGGCGGGGTGGCAAATAAAGACCGTCCATGGTATTATGAGGGTCAAGTTGCGGCCCTGTCGCTGAAGCGCGCAGCGACGTATCTCGTGCTGCGCTAAGTTGTTACAATTTCAAAACTGTAATAGGTCAACCTTAACGGATCTTCGCTCAGCGAACAAGTACCAACAACTACGGCACGCTGCGTCGAACACGGTTTAATACTTTGCAATGTATGCTTTGCTGAGTTGGTCTTGATCGTAGATACGACAGGATAGATTATTCGTAAAACAATTTATCAAATTGATTCACCAAAACCAGCGGATAACCGAGCGCTTGTTTAATTTGATAAACGATTCTTTGCTGACACAAATATTTAGAGGCACGGCTATGATGTGGTATAAACTGTCGGCAGCAAACGTGTACCGCCATTTTGTATCGCAATCTTGAATTCGCGAAACTCGTTCTGGGCCTGTGCAAATATTGGTTTCGCTTTTAGAGCCTATAGGTTTTAATTGTTGATTATTATTAGGCAAAACCCATGTTGGACATTAAGAATATTGACTAAGACCTAACCATATCGCATTATTTCATTAGCAAGGCAAATTATTTATTATCTATAGTGAGCTGTCAAGGTTTCAACGTAAAATATTGTTGTGCTCAGGAATAAATTCTTAGTCCAAGCAGATTCTAGAGCCTCTCTATCTTTTTTTGAAATTCCCAAATTTCGCGTTTAAAAGCCGAATGTTCTTTGCATGCTGACGCTCTGAGGTCTCAGGCACAGAGGTCTTCTCAAAAGGGGCCCAGGGGTAGGCGTTATTAAAACAATTTGACTACAGCGAGTACCTCAGAAAGTATGCCATGGCATAGGGATGGGGGTGCGAGGCATCAGGCGGGGTTGCCTCGCTGCTTCGGCATGTATGATCTTCACTTTACGAATTTCTATAATACAATCTTGCTAATAGCGTTAAGCGTCTTGATAACATAGCCATGACATGTTTATTACAGTCAGTTCAAGCGGGTTTCACAAGTCCTTCCTGTTTTTTTATTTCGACAATTTTTATTTACAAGTTTGTGTTTAAGTTAGATATTCTTCGCTTACGGGTTCATATCTTTACTGAAGCAGGATCATATTCATTACGGATTTTAAACACAAGAAGTAACCCGTGGACACATAACCGCTATAAAAATGTGCGCTATAAAAACATTGAGTCCATTGAACCAGTCTTTGTCCAGTTAATAAATGAGTTAAATTAAGCTCAGTGAGAGCGTTTTCTGACTGACATTGTGTCAGAGCTGGCTCATGACGAGCGAAAGTTCGACTCACCCGCTGAGTCAAAGGATTTCTAGTTGCGTCTGAGGCCAAACCCGACTCATTGCTTCTGCCTCAGGAAACCACCGTCAGTCCGACTGAGTCCGGAATTTTTGAGAATTTCACCAGTAGTGCTAAGAATTGTGATTTGCCAACTGATGCTTTAAATTGAGCGTCAATGACGTATTTCTGCGACGCTATCCCCAACTTACTCGATTTAGCTGAAAATATCGATTGAAACGTGGTGAAACAGAGAAATGATTTGTCTTCGCTTGCTTAGTCAATAATATCGAATCCATTTGAGTCAGATGTTCATTAAAATTTGAGCCAAAGTTTTACCCATCTTAATTAGATGTTAGCTCAGTTGCTTAGTTTTCCGCAGAATTTTACTGTTACAATTCTCTCTTATGACAAGGATGTAATTTATATTGCTTATGTTCCTTGTGTTTTCGTAGCAAAAGTACTATAAATCATAATACCAAAATATATACAGTTTCTGCTTCATTACGTCTTGTCATGGCCAATCTAGTTCGCTACCAGGCACTTCCCAACTATCGGCCTTACTTTGAAGCGTGTGGAATCAAACAAATTCAATCCGATATCCATTGTCACTATCCCGGCCAGTGGGCTTCGTTCTACTATCTGCTTC
>JASANE010012328.1:0-15505 GCA_030248225.1 Trileptium ribeirensis | reverse complement strand
GTCGAAGTGTTTTTCGGCTTGTGTGACGTTACATCAACAACGGGGGAGCATTTAACGAACGTGATTGTGGATTCCCTACTCCAGGTGGGATTGTCAGTTTTGAATCTCCGAGGCCAATATTATGACAGCGCATCCAACATGGTTGGTAGCTTTAAAGGCGTTAGGTCACGGATTTTGGAAAAGAATTCCAAGGCTTTGTTCGTGCACTGTGTTAACCACAGCCTTAACCTTGCAGTTCAGGACAATATGAATGTTTCGTCTGCCACAACAGCTGCAAAATTGGTTTTAGAAAAGCTTCGCGGATTTAGAACAGATGAGAAATTTGCTGAAATTTGGAATAGGTCCCAGGATGTGGTCGACTCATTGCATCTTCTTAATCCTACACTTCCCCGGACCAAACGACCGACGAAAAGGCACGAGCACAGTGTAACTGCCTCAGCTCCGCATGTTCCACAAAGCGCTGAGTCATATTATGGACAGTTGTGGTTTGAGTTTTTGGACTACGCCATGCAATCGATCTCCGATCGATTTGATCAGCGCAATATGGACACCTTAAAGCAATTACAGGAGACACTGGTTAAAAAAGACGCATCGATGTTGCCAGAACGCTATCGTGGTGAAGTTGATGTGCGTATGTTGGAACACGAATTGGCCCTCTTCAAATATTCAGTTAAATCAGCGAACGATATACTTCTCCAGCTAAAATCTTTGCCGTATGAGGCAAGGGGTATTTATGAACAGATTGAAAAGGTTGTCAGGTTGGTTCTTGTCGTTCCTCCTACAACAGCGTCCCCTGAACGATCTTTCTCTTGCGTTCGTCATTTAATGACCTGGCTTCGTACAACCATGTCAGAGTCGCGGCTTAATCATCTGGCTTTACTCCACACACACAGTGAATATGCTGAGACAATTAATCTGAATGAAATCTGCAAAGAGTTTGTGCGTTATAAGGAAAGTCGATGTCATATTTTTTGAATCATTTGACTAACTGGCATTAGATTGATGTTCTGGCTAATCTTTAAATGATTTACATGGTTTTTAACATAATTTGCAGTTGTGATGGGTACCACTTGGCAGTATAGCTCATGCGGCGTTTGCGTTATAATGTGTCCACCATTTGGAACATTTTTCCCTTGAAGTCACCGCCAAACTGTACATACGGATACGGTGAAAAATAAGAATAAAGGATTTCTCAAAAACATGAGTGTCCAAGGCGATGCTGTCAAGCACTGGGAACGTTATGGCGTGAACGTCGCATCAGAGTTGGAGTTTAATGCCTATAATTGTGCTTTGCAAAACCCAGCTGCTGAGTGTACCTTATAGTTATAAAAGATGTATATGACCAGAGTTACCCCCCCCCCCACTTTCGAGACCGATGCTACGCCCCTGTATTGAGTAATACTGCTGAACCTGCAAATTTTAGACTAAAATGTAGAATTCATTTGCTAGATGCTGTCGATAACAATGACGTGGACAGTTTATTGAATTCGAGTGGAATGAGAGAGCGAAGCGAGCGAGTGGAACGAGAATTTTTAATTTTGGCTCTGGAGGGGGTTTGAGGAGGTCCTGTCTGTGTGTATCTGTCGCACCTGGATCTCGATAACGGTTGGGCGGATTTTGATACCATATAGCTCATTCGAACCGCAATGTCGATTTAGGTTTAGTGTTTAGTGTGGGATATGGGGTTTTCTGGGCCAACAAGCTGATTGCGAGTGTCAAAAATATTGTGTGGCAAATGTTTTTTGCACTTCTGCTTCATACTTGGTATGAAAAATGAGATTTTTCTCAAGTGTCGGTTTAAAGTCTTTAACGTTCTTTTCCCGGTCAATTTAGGGTTTTATTGAATTATTTAATTGTTAGTTCATTGTTTTTGTACTCGTTGTATGATGTTTTGCCTACTGCATACGTTGGCTATCAAAAGAGGCGGGCGTAACTATGACTCATCACTCACGGTTTATATAATGCTGCACCTGCGTACTGTGTGTAGGCTTTGTTTGTGTGTGCTTTCTACGACAGACTTCGGCGGATTGTTCTCACCACTCCAACTCTGGCTCGTAAGCGAGCTTCACTAGTATTTTTGGCCGGAACACTGCACGTTAAAATTAAAATATTGCTGCATATGGATAAGATAACAAAAGGAGGTTAAATTTATATAGAGCCTTACTTTACTTAGTTTTCCAGTACTGCGTTACAGTACTGCATCATTGCAGTACTGCATTACACTAACTAATATAACATCGACCAGTCAACGAGAAATAACGACCAAGATTCTGAAATCCAGTTCGCTTTGCGTCTAGTAAATTTTTTACATAGTTGCATTCGACGCATGGAATCCCAAACTGTATATGAAATTGAGTAATAAGTTCAGGTTTTTGTCACTTAAGATTAGCATTGCTCAATAATTATGTTATACTAGTAGATATCAATTGAAATAGATATAGCATTTGTCGGGCTGTAGTAAATTATTGGTATTAAAGGGAATGATTCATTTAACAGGCATTCAACAAGAAGTGGTGCATAGCAAAATCTTTTTTAACTGACGATATGACATGTAAACTACTCTATATAAGGTTATCGTCAATGATTTTATACTAAAATTTGTTTTAAAATAAAGCAATTTGAACAATGCTTGGTATTCGTTTATGTTATAATGTAGCGAATTTCGAAGGCGTTCGTTGACCATATATAACCACTCTACACACACTATATCAACTACTATGGTAGCAGCAGCACAATATATATAAAAACAGAACGGTTTCTAACACACCTTCTAGTCACTACATCTTAGCCTTTTAGTCCTAGGTTTACCGTTTACGATATCATGTATAATTTCTTACATATTTGGGTAGCATTGTTGACCTGCCTCGTGTTTTCGTCAGGTACTATGACTGTTGAATCCTATCAGTTTTAGCAGAGACGCGGAGATCGGTCGCTATTGCGGGCTGGGCTGATAAGTCGCAGGCCGTTGGGCTGGTCCAACCATGCAGGGTTGATTGGTTTTTTCGCAGAGTGCAAAAGTGGGACAGTCAAACCATGCAGGGTTGATTGGTTTTTTCGCAGAGTGCAAAAGTGGGACAGTCAAACCGGTGCGCCGGGCGCTGCCGAAAAAGAACCTCCAAATGAACAAGGAATACGGCAATTCAGGATGGCTATGAAGTCTCTACAATATTGTGGTAGTGGCCTTCACCAGTGTGGCCTTCAAGAGCGGGATGGAGGTAGTATACACAACTTGAAATGCGACTGGCGCGAGAACCTACTCAGTTTAGCTCATGTGTCTATACCACATTTAAATAAATAAATTCTTCATAAAATCCAGCGTTATAATATGAAATTCACAATAAGAATTAATTGTTAACGTCGCTTTATTCAAGTAATTAAGTACGTAGTTGTCGGTATTAACATTTGTTGAACAAAATATATTCCGAATTTATCGTTTTATGGTGCGTATACACGTTGAAATTAAAATTTGATAAAAATTTGAAGATATATAATATAATTATGGAAAAAATGTAGTGAATAGCAGTGCGTCCAATTTAGATATCAAAATTTTAGCTCAATTATCTTAAGTAACTCATCTCCATCGAAAAGGCAAGATGACATTTTGCAGTATTTTTGATCAGGTATGTTGCGAGTTGTATCGTTTGGCATAAACACAATAGAAAATAAATCTATTCAACAATGTAGTTGAAGCTCTAATTTGCAACCACAGTGGCTTGCCTGTTCATCGTGTGCAGACTCAGATTAACGATATTATTTAAGCATATGTCGTGGCGACACTCCGACGCTACATATATTCCAAGCGAGGAACTTGCACGAAGCTAGTGGAGTTTTCTGGAACTCACTAGCTATGTATTTCGTCAGCCACAAATAAGAACAATTGACTGGAACATTCCAGAATGATCTTCAGAGGCTACATAAAGGCCGAATTTGCCTAGGTCTCCCAGTCTTCGATGTTTTCTTTACTGCTGTCAATCTTCTTCGTTTACAGTTTCTTTTACTTTTGGTTTTCAATAAAAGTTTTCTTTCAAATCCCGTTGGTTTTCTTTTGCTTTCTTCCTAAGAATACAACAGGGGTTTACTGGTGCAGTGAGTAGGATCTTGGATCAACACTACGATTTCGAAGGATTGCTCAAGCGTCTACGCCTCATCAAACAGATTGATCAACATCGTTCACTATGTCGGACACCGCCAAGATGATTGAATTGCTGCAACACCAATTGGCCCAGCAACTATCTACTATCTAGCGAAACCACAGCGGTGGGAAAGGGCACCGCGAAGTCGGCGGGAAAAGAAGACCCTGTTGAGCTTGACTCTAACAAACCGAGCAGCAAAAGCAAGTTCTGGAGCAAGCCCTGACGAAACTCGCTGACGGAACTGCTGCCAAAACGGAACCAGGAACTTCGTCTCACGTCCCTGCCGTTCCAGCTGCTTCCGCTACTCTCAATTTTGAGCCCTTGGACTCTACAAGCGAATTATGGCTCGATTACTCGGATCGATTCTGCGCTTTCGCTGGAGCTATTTCTGTTCCCGAAGATCGGAAGGCTCAAATCTTCCTGATAAACCAATCCAAGGATGTCTATAGTCTTCTGGAAAATTTGGCCAAGCAGCAATCCCCTCCGAAAAAAGATCAACTATCTCAGAATGGACGAGATTGTTTCTTTCATGAAGACTCAGTTCGATCCGAAACGTTTCGTCGTCTAGGAACGATTCAAATTCTGAAGCGACATGCCAAGAAAGCCAGCCGAAACTCTTCATGAGTTAGGCGCTCGCATACGTCAAGACGCAGCCACTTGTGACTTTGCCTCAATCAAGGACCCACTGGATGAAGCTTTGCGTTTCATCTGCACTGTTAACAACGAAGCCGTCCTGAAATCACTCTTCAAGGTCAAAGACGATGAGCTGGATTTCTCGCTTGCTATCGAAATTGCGGTTGAAACGGAACATGCTGCGAAGGTCGCAAAGGACACTGTTCATGCTCACAAGCTGAATCCCGTCAACAAAGTCACTCCTCAACGTCCTTCCATGCAGAAACGGAATTCATCTTCCCAAGTCAAAGCAAATGAACAGGAGAAGACAAGCGGTTCCTGCTATCGCTGTAAAAAGCCGGATCACAATCACAATGACTGCCGTTTCAAGGACTCTACCTGCCACTACTGCGGAATTTCGGGTCATTTGGAGAAAGTTTGCTGGAAGAAACAAGCTGCGGTCAGACAAGGATCCAAGCAGCCAGTCAAACTCAACGCGGTCAAGGGACAAGAATCGTTGCCCAAGCTGGAAGTTCCCATCGTGATTCAATGCAATACCTTCCATATGCAGCTGGATACTGCCACGACGAGAAACTTCATTTCCAAGCAGCACTGAGAAAATCTTGGTCGCCCTCCGCTGGACAATTCTACCTTATACTACGAATCTGCCAGCAAGCACAACATTCTGATCCTGGGTGCATTCACAAGCCCCGTGGTCACAGAGGATTCTGAAGAGCCGCAGGATATCCAATTTACTGCGTCTGAGATCCCTGACTTGAACCTGCTGGGACGGATCGCTACAAAACAATTGGGAATTTCCATCGACAAAGCGCTGGAAGCCGTGCAGCCCTACAATGCCTTCTTCAGCCATCTACAAGCGGACACACAGCCTCAGGAACGCTGTCGCTTACATTGTGATGAATTCCAAGACCTGTGGAAGCCTGAATTACGATGCCTCAAGGACGTCGAACTGTAAGTGAAGTTCAAGTCCAATGTCACTCTAATTTTCTGGAAAGCGCTTCCTGCACCCTTTGCCGTGGAAACTGCAGTGAAGGAAGCCTACAAACAAGGGATTGTCAAAGAAGTCTGGGAACCCACACAATTCAGCAGCTATGGAACACCCATGGTCCCAATGAAAGAAGACTCTTTTTCCCGGTCAGTAAAAGCCATCTTTTCGCATCTGTGGTAACTACTCCGTTGCAGTCAACCCGCAGCTGGAAGAGCACCGGCATCCTCTGCCTCTCCCTGAGGACCTCATGCGAAAACTGGCAGGTGGTGACGGATTCACCAAGACTGATCTCGCCGATGCCTACAACCAGATCAAACTAGCTCTGCTCAGCCAACGGTGACCTGCTCTCAGCGCACACAAGGAAGTCCTGTTACAGAAACGACTTGGCTTGGGGTATCAAATCTGCACCCGGATATTTACAGCAGATCATGGATCAGTTAACCAAGGATTTACCCGAAACTGCCGTTTACTTGGACGACATTTTGGTAATTGGTCGGGACGCGGAGGACCACATCAACAATCTTCGACGCTTGCTGAAACACCTTCAAGACAAAGGACTCCTCTGCCGTCTGGAGAAATGCCAATTCGCCCAGCCATACGTCGAATACTTGGGACACCTTCTGTCAAAAGACGGAATTGTCAAAGGTGCTAAGGTCAATGACATTATCCGGATGTCGTCGCCCACGGATGTACCTAGGCTGAAAGCGTTCTTGTGCTCAGTACAGTTCTACGCCAAGTTCCTGCCACCGAACTTTTCTTCAATCGCGCAGCCACTCTACGAACTAACAAAAAAGAAAGTACCTTGGAAATGAGACGACAAACAACAGAAAGCTTTCCAACAGCTGAAAGACCTCTTGTCGTCGGACAACGTTCGGGTCCATTTCGGCAGCAAGTTGCCCCTGGGACTTGCTTGTGACGTCAACGCGCCTCCAGCGTCGGAAACGGACCTGTTTTATTCCACGGTTTCCATAATGGAAGCGAGCATCCGATTGCCAACGTCTCGAAGATCCTGACAGACAGTCAGCGCAACTACAGACAAATTTAAAAGGATGCCTTGGCTAACCAAACCGGCGATCCATCCATGGATGCTTCCTGAAATTCCTTGGAGTCGACTTTAACTGCGCCATGCCATCAACTTCATGCGAACCAACTGGCTCGCGATCACGGATGCGTACTCCGAATATCTCTGCATCCATCCGACACAGTCACTCTCCGCCAAAGCAACGACCACCCTGCTGGAGCAAGACTTCGCCCAATTCGGTTATCCACACACTTTGGTTACGGATAGTGCCTCCGCGTTCCTCTCGGAAGAATTCCAGTCCTGGCGCCAGGAACGAGGAATTGTCCATCTTTCCGGAGCTCTATACCATCCTGCATCCAATGGATCATCCGAACGTTTTGTTCAGACTTTCAAGCAGGCCCCACGGAAGTCCAACCTTCCTTCGAGCAAGGCACTGCATTAATTACTGATGCAATATCGTCGAACTCCTAATTCAAGCGGCTATTCACCCAGTCAATTGCTCCATTCTTGTCAAATCCGGACAATAATCGACACCCTGCATTCTTCGCCTGCCCATAATGCTCAAGGCAAACAAGCAAGAGAAGCGACGAAATCCCAACGTCTCGAAGCGGTGTCTAAAGTCGTCCGCTCCTTCAATGTCGGAGATCCACTCTACGCTCTCTACTTCTGACCTCGACGAGACAAAGAGGCCTGTTGGGTACCGGCTGTGGTAATTAAGCGCAGGGGCACTCGCACTTTCAACGTTCGGGTCCATCCCAGAGGTCCACATATAGAAGACATCTGGAGCAACTTTTAAACCCGACATGTCAACGAGGATGATTGGGAACCTGGCGAAGCTCCTGCCTCAACTCCTCGACTTCTACCAGATCTACCTACTGATGCAGGAGTTCGACCGCTCAACACAGATGCAGATTTTACGATAAACAGGATCTGATTCCGACATGCGGTGAACATATTCCACGACATTCCAAACGCGCCCCGAAGCCGACACGAAGATTCTCGCCTTCACCGTGATGTTAAGGCTGAGTGGGGAGGTGTCGTGGCGACACTCCGATGCTACATATATACGTAGCGAGGTACTTGGACGAAGCTAGTGGAGTTTTCTGGAACTCACTAGCTATGTATTTCGTCATCCACAAATGACGAGAACAATACGTCATTGACTGGAACATTCCAGAAAGATCTTCGGAGACTATATAGAAAGGCCGAAGTTGCTTAGGTTTCCTAGTCTTCAATGTTTTTCGTTACTGCTGTCAATCTTCTTCGTTTACTGTTTCTTTTACTTTTGGTTTTCGATAAAGGTTTTCTTTCAAATCCCGTACGTTTTCTTTTGCTTTCTTCCAAAGAATATAATAGCATATTAAAACGTCATATCGCTGGGAATAGTTCTACTTTTTGGATAAGTATAGTGTACTCGGATCATCGTCAAATGAAACAAATATCAAATCAGCATTATATCACCAAGACAAATGCACAGACTGTGTAGGATTTCAATCTTAGTGTTTTCGAATGGTGAAAACACGATGATATTAGCGCGACTCTTCACATTTGGTAACGATTAATAATTTAATAAAATTATTATCTAAAAGTTTAAATCTCGAGCGCCAATTTAACTAACCGCAAATTATTATAATCCAGATTAATTATTGTGAAGCCATTAATTTATTGTTAGAGCTTTTTGGATCTATTAAAGCTTACGTTGAAAACATATTTAGAATGCTTCAGGGCTGTTTCACTTTATCTTTTATTACAACATTTATTAGGCTATCTCTCACGATTTGCTCAGAACGTCAAGTTTTTTAACAGTTTATCCAAACAAACAAGTAGTTATAACAGTCTCATTCATTAATGCCATCAACGTTTATTGCTTTGTTTATAATGCAAAAAGTAAAGGCGTGTTCACACGCTCAAACTTTTTGCTCAAATTTTGAGCTCAAAATTTGAGCCCAAAATTTGATCAAATTTTGATCAAAAATTACGGTGATTTTGAAATAAAAATTGCGATATTTCACAGTTTAAGATCAAAATTTGAGCTCAAACTTTTTCAGGTAATACATCTCATCCATTATTGGCTACAGGAATATTCATAAATAGTTTGAACTGTGTTCATATGTTCAAATTTGCAAAAAAATACAAAAAAGATGCTTTCAAATTTTGATCAAAATTTGGTCAAAATTTGAGCTCAAAATTTGATCAAAATTTAAGCAAAAAGTTTGAGCGTGTGAACACGCCTTAAGGAAACACAAAAGCAAACCTCAGCTGTTTAATTATTTGTACCTCAATAAGCTTCTAGTTTTCAGATAGAATATTAATATAAAATGGCGTTATTACTAACTGGTGTTTATGTTAGAATAGCAAACTTAAAATAAAACTAACTTTAAAATATGAGTTTGCGCATAAGCATTTCATTTTTTACATTAGCAATTATTGTAAGCAATGAGTATTGGATCTACAATAATTTATTGTAAAAATATATATATCAAACGTTCAGCGTTCGGTAGGCTTGTCTTAAGGTGATCGAAAACTACACATTGAGCTAGAACAATAAATCACATTTTAAATTCTGATAATGCAGCTGTTTATGCTGTTGCCTAAATCCATTTAGTGTACAATAGTTTCTAAAAATGTTTTCCTTCATTATGCGTGTGAAGATAGCTGAATGCTCCTGCAAGCTTGGTTTGTGTTTATCTGGGCTTAGCCGAGCCTAACATACATATTTCGAGTCGTGCCCAGCCAAGCCTAAATTTTCAAATTTTTAGCTGTGTCAGTCCCTGAGTTGATCTTTCTCAGAAAATCTCGAGTCGCTCTGGCTCGACTCACCCGTACAAGTAAGCCACGCATGTATCGATAATTCACCCTGAGGATGTAAACCAATGACCGCTGATGACAATCGATGATTTGGTTTCTCGTTATGTGCATAAATTGTGTCCTCTTTGAGACCTTGTTTCAGGCACTAAATGCCTATCATCTTTGTCGTAATAAGGCTGAATCCAATACGAAATCTAATCAAAGGTTACATACAATCAAGTTCGGTATGAATCGTGTGCAAGTTTGTAAAGTGTAACGTCAAAAGCCTTATTTACTGTCATTATAAATGATAGTGGAACTAGAAAGCGATGTTACAACAAATTAGTTGAAAGCCAAGGAATCTCCATCTATCCCAGATAAGTGTTAGTCAAGTGTGAAACGTACCGTTTGTTAAGCGCTTGGTAGGCTTGAATTCTAGACTTTAGCTTTATAATACCGCCATGCTTATTACTTGGGATAAAACCGTTTGAAAATTGTATTTCATTATCCTGGAATAAAACTATGCTTGGAAGCTCTTAAAATATCTACGGAAAGTATGCTGTAGACGGAATTTCCTTGTGTAACGACACTGAGTTTCATATCAGTTTTGGTATTTGGGACAACCTTATTAACAATCCGGTGGGTTTCGTTCATACTTGAGCTTCTCTAGCGTGGCAAATTACTGTTGCAGAAGCCACGTGTGAACAACGTAGCATCTAATTACATGGGTGTATTTAATTACATAAATATCAGTGGAGGCAATGCCAAATACTATAACGTCAAAGTTAAAACAAAATATTTCTATCTTTTTATCCGATTAACTTCCAACACCCGGTTTAAGCTCTTCTTTTTCTAAAAATATGTATAATGTCGTGCTCATCAAGATGTCATGTGCCCAAGTATTAAATACGTCTGCTGAGATTGATCGTTGAGATACCTCTAAATGTACAGTTAATATTCTTAAATTACACACCATTGAGAAATCTCATATAACATTTTCGTAATTATTAATTATAACTTTTGAAAACAATGAAAGCAGCAAATGTATCAAATTTCTGTCGGGTCACGGGACAACGTTACTTTTAGCGCTCGACGTGAAGTGGATACAATGCCGTTTTTTGTATCTAAGTCAATTACAAAGTTTTTAAAGCTACGTTCACACGTTCGTGTAGTTCAAAATTTGAGCTCAAATTTTTTAATGTAATTTCTAAATGTTTTTTCACACGTCAAAGTTTTTGTTCACATTTAGAATTCATAATATGAACAAATTGTAACTCAAAATTTGAAAGCATTTTTTGCATTTCAAATAAATTTGAACGTTTGAGCTGTTTTTTAACCATTTTTGGCAAATTATTTTAGCCAGTCAGGACAAAAGAATAGAACCTGAATAATAATGAGCTTAAAATTTGACTTCAAATTTTCATGGTTTTCAACTTATTTCTATTACATAGCAACTAAATTTTGAGCCCAAACTTTTAGCTCAGAATTTGAGCAAAAAGTTTAACATGCGAACGTTACCTAACAGGAAAATGCGACCAACTATGATGTTTCAGTATTTTTCATGTTTTGAGTTCAAAAATTTTCAAGTTATATTTTTTGTCAATGATCTGTTAAAATATATGCTAAAAATGTGTGAACAGTGTTTACACGTTCAAATTCATTAAAAGTGCAAAAACGCTTTCGAATTTTTTAGTCAAAATTAGATCGAACATTTGGATTCAAATATTGATCCAATTTTGAGAATTGAACACGTCAAGTCAGCTTTATTTTAACTAAGTTTTCATTTTGTTCCAAAAGGAATACTTTACGCCTGGATAAACAAATAAACAGTGTAAAAGTCACATTTCGTTAAGTATTGCTATATTAAAGGCATATTAATGAAAAACTATCAATAATTAAAATATATATCTGGTACTATTTTGCCATTACGTTAGTATTTAATTTATTTGTTGATTTCAAAATAGTTCAATCTCAAAAAACTTATACTATCTTATAGAGCAGTAGGATAGCAAATTTATATTTATATTATATAAATCTAAATACAAATGTATATATAAGTAAATATATAAAATAACAAGCTACCCGGTCGGAGACACATACTATGTGTCAAGAACTTTCGTTTGAAAACGAAAAAGTTTTCTTCTTAAAAGAAGAATGTCACAGCAGTCGTATTGCTATTAACAATAGAATTTATGCGCCTGGGCTACATATAATTATTTAAATATAAACTTTACGACGGTTCAGCATAATATATGGTTTTTGTCAAACTATTTGGCTTCAGCGTTTGCAAATATGCTGTCTATAAAATAGCAAGAATGAATTCAGACCTGGTAAAGTTGATAATATAATTTTCTATGTCATCAATTCTCGGAATTCCTAAATGTTTTCATCTCAATTGTAGTCAACAAATCCGAGACGTTTGCTGCATGCCATTTTTGCCGGCATGCAGACTCCAGCGGTCGGATCTGGAAAGGCTTTTATGACTATAACTGATACGTGCAGTGCAGTGCAATTAAAGCTTTGCTGCACACTCTGACAGAAGGTGAAATCAATGTCACAGCCTGAAGGCTGTGATAAAAAGATCCAGGAGAGTTCTTACGATGGATCAGACGAGATACTAATGTGGAATTCTAGCTTGCAAGATTAGCATGCTACCAGTACATCGCAAACATCGATCAAGTCACGTTATATATACGGTATTTACGCTAGCGTAGTGAGACGTTACAAGATAAATAACAAAACGTTATATATATTTAGTATATTTAATGTATTAATATGTATATAATATAATATATGTGTATATAATTTTGGAGAACGTTAAATAGGGTGATAAAATGCAGCACGCTTTCATCCTGTTTCCCACCGGTGTTCTCTATCAACGAGAACTATACCTAAACGACAGCCGGATATTTTCCCGCGAGCATTATATACACATCGCGATAGAAGCATTTTAGGTGCTTTGCTTTGCTAGAAATGACAACATATACTACCAAAAATTTTCTCTCCCGTTTTAAAGTAGTGTGTATGAGTAGTTTGAGAGTTGTCTTCGTTTTGGCATTGGGTTCACCAACAACCGGCGGGGTTCTTAATATAATGTTTGCTTTTCTCCCAAACAGTAGTTGTAATAGTACTGTCAAAATAATAATAATGATAAGTGTGGGATGGGAAAAACGACATCCGGCACGCGTTATATATTATTACTACAATGCTCAAATGAAAAGGGTCTCTAAAACTCAAAATGCCTACTAATACTACTGCTATTGCTGAACATTCGTTCTGCAGTTGTTGTTGGTCGATGCTAATAATGTGTGTGCGTTCTAATGTTTGGTTTTAGAGACGATGTTGTTGGCTTGGTTTGAATGAGTCGTCACGATATTTAAACTGGAACATATCGCGAATAACCATTTTAGGTCGAACAACGAACGTGCCTTTAGTGGTAGTCTTGCGGTTGACAAGTAGGCTTGGTAGCCGACAATTTCATTGCGACTTATTCCACCGCCGCTTGTTAAACTATTATTAATGTGTTTTGCATTAAATTTAATGTCTGCTTACAAGTATGTCGAGATACATACAAATATTCTATCGGTGTTTGTCTAAACTTCAGTTCCTTCGTTTTAGTATTCGATAATGTTTAAAATTGCTAATTTGAATTAATGGAGAGTTAGGCATGGTATCACGTGGCCGAGTGGTTAGAGCGCATGCTTCATAGACGTGAAGTCCGTGATTCGAATTCAGTGGTCGCGCTAATATCCTTGGGCAAGAGACTCAACCACAATTGCTTCGCAGTACCTATGCGTTAAACAGGTACGACTTTGGTCTAGGCGGATAAGATGAATGATGGGTGGTCTAAAGGGCAATTATCATGGCCAGCCTACACACAATGCTTCGGCATAATAACCCGGATTTTCACCTAGTGCCAATTGCATGTTTATCCGACTAGTCATGATATCGTTGTGATGATAACCTTGTCTTATCGCGATCTTTTTATAGGAACATAAAGCAGAAAAATGTGCTGCCATACATTCCATCTCAAATGCCAACAAGTTTCACATTGGGGAACAATTACTCACATTTGTGACTCTTAGTTCACACACATGATGATGCTAAACTCTCCGGCCCAAACCTACATCACCCTATCGATTAATGTTCGGGATCTTTGACCAATGGGTTTCCAAATCTTTGTAAATAAGCATTGAAGTCGTAAACAGAATTATAAATAAAAATGGATCGCAACAGTGTTAAAATATCAAGATTCTTCAATCAGAGCATTCATTTAACCGCTAATGTGAAGGGATAGTACGTTGCGTTAGGGTGACTTAGCTTGAATGTATTGTATATTTGCACGTGAGTTGACAGATGCTCGGTTTGTCACAAACTAGAAACATCCCAATAACCGCTTCT
This sequence comes from Trileptium ribeirensis, assembly GCA_030248225.1. Classification (NCBI taxonomy): domain Eukaryota; kingdom Metazoa; phylum Nematoda; class Enoplea; order Enoplida; family Thoracostomopsidae; genus Trileptium; species Trileptium ribeirensis. The sequence goes on along the minus strand of JASANE010012328.1, from coordinate 1,542 downwards.
AGCAGGTTGTTGACTGCTGGTCAAACCAGCTAGACTGTGTCCGTCAGTGTGCAAAAGCGAATTTCAGCAGTACATGGAAACGCAAAATACTTTACCAAGTTTATAATTATTGTTTTGAAAGTCTGACAGTTATTTCATAGCAGTAATATATACTAGATTAAATCTACATGTATTTGAATATTTGAATAACACGCATATCTTTTAATCATACGCCGCATACAAACTTTGGCAAAATGATAGTTCCAAAATAATTCCGCAATGAAATAAATGCGAGAGTTTTAAGATATAAGGCAAGGAGTGTCACTCGCAGATCACTTCATTCTGTGTTCGTTCTTTGCCATCATTCACATTTTGCTTTAACGGTTACAGGAGTATCGCACCGAACACACTTCGTGAAAGCGGCATTCATTACTGTAGTAAATGAAACTCATTGTTTTTGCAGAAACTAATAATCGGGTAAAAATTAGTCTTACAGACGCTGCAATTATATACATTCTAGATGTCAATGCTATCACGATAATTCTTCTAACACATATTTACCGATAATCAATCACTTGATTGAGTGGTGTATTTTAATTTACACGAGCGTCAGAAGGGGAGTGAAAGTTTGCGCGAAAGCGGTAACGTAAACTAAAGAACTAAAAAAGTAATATAAAAAATTTACGCCGTTATTCATGCATGTTTATAGGGCGAGAAGGAGTTTATCCCTGAGGCTCGGACCCTTCGAAGAGGACGCCGAGCTGCACCACTGCCGGCGGGTAGATGACGCTCTGGGACCCCCTTTTCCCTGCATACATAAGGCCCGCGGAAAATTTTAGCAAAAACTGCCAAAAATCAGTGAGAGCGAATACCCAAAAATTTTGGGGAAATGGGAAAAAATCGGGGGAAACGGCCAAAATTCGGTGGAATATTGGCGAAAATTAGGAAAACTTTTGAGTCCCGAATTATTTCGAAAATTTATTCCTTTTACGACCCCACTCCCCAACCCCCTGAACCCTTCGGGTAAGGCCGAGGGCACCTGGAATCACCCGTTATATTCACATGGGACCTCGGACCTCACGCTTATATGACCGTAATTCATTTAATAATGTTTTTCACATGTCTCTGTACGATAATTAATGCGAGCTTCTGAAAAAGAAAAAAATAGAGTTGAAATAACTACTGAAATTCTGCAGCTATTTTATTAATTTTGCTATTTTGTATCTTATCATATTTTAGTTGCTCTAGTTCTTCAAAATATTGAATTGGAACCCAGAGTACAAGTGTTATACTTGCACATACAGTATCGTGCGCATTTTATCACGGCACTTTTTTGACACCAATAGTATCATAAATTTGTTTATAAAATAATTTGTGGCTACCAATAAACTGCAACTAACTATATCGAACATGCCGATATAGGATTCCAGGAAGACTACTCTCTAGTGCCCCTGACGCCTCCCTCCATACCCCTCTCGTCTACTAGGTAAAGGTAAGGTGCCACCCTACTCCCCTCCGTTTGTACGACGGAACATCCTTAACCGCACTGCCGCTCGAGCAATA
>JASANE010012325.1:0-18759 GCA_030248225.1 Trileptium ribeirensis | reverse complement strand
CCACCTCCACCACCACCACCACCACCACCACCACCACCACCACCACCACCACCACCACCACCACCAACACCATCAACGCGACCACCTACTAACGTACGCCACCAACGAATGGACTCGAATTCACGTATTGCTCAAAATGTCGAAACAAAAATGGTGCAAAAACTCATTGTTTCTAAAGCGTTTAGTTAAAACTGTTCTCTCCGTTTTGAAAACATTCGTCTAAAATGTCGAAATATTATCTTATTAAAGAAGGACTGGTCCCAGATTTACCACAAAATCCTTCACAGTTTGACCTGGATGTTTTGCCAATCCTGAAAACCCACGAGAGTGCGGAGCAAAAACTCATAAAATCGTGCAACTTTCAAGAACGTTCACAACTAAAACAGAGCCTTCGCAAGATTTAAATGAAGTTTTAGAATTATTTCCTAAACAATTCAAGGGAAAAGTGAAGGTATCGCTGCATTATTTACGAAATGCTACCATTAATGAAGATGGTAGTTTCAGTGTCGATGACCAGTTCTTCTCTTCTATAGTTGATCTTATAAGGCACGTAGACCTTATGATACAATCGTTCCTGAGGATGGGAGTAGATTTGTAGAATTTTTACACAGTAATGTACCAAGCATGGTTTTTGCCAAAAAATATCCTGCTCGCCGAAACCAAGTCAGTAATTGGAAGAAAATTTACTGAACTGACTTCATTTTTTTCTTTCGTGTTCTAAAGTCTGCATCTTTCTTCGGCAAAGAATTGAGAGATAATAGTGGATACAAATTCGAATACATTGGACAGTTTGTTCCATGCTTACAGCACGCAGTTCCCACCAGTGGAACATGAATGCACTTATTCAGAGTATCGATTTTGCAGCAATCTTCCTGTTTTGACCTCTCATGCCATGAGCACAGCAAAATTCGTCCTTCCCAATTAGGAAAATGTCAGGGGTTGTTGTTGCATAGTCATAGCAGCCACATCTATAAAAATACTAATTGTATTTTAGCTTGCTGCTACGATGATTACAAAAGATACAACGAAACGTCAGTTCGATATTACTGGTAAATAAATTAGAATGTTATACTATTAATATTTTTATGAAACTTTATCAACATTAGTATGGCTAATTTAGTATTGATAAACCAATTTGGATCACACATGATGTCGGTAACTTAAAAAGATGATAATATAATATTTACCTGCAACAATAAGAACCGCCGCGCTGAAGAAGCTTCCGTATGGTTAGATACATATGAAATCCATCACAAGAACGACATTAATTATGGTTCGCGCTGTGCGATACCAAATTCCTTTAGAATAAAGGTGGCAGTTAGGAACATAAGGTTTTCCTCGAAGGCAAATGCTGCAAGAAACTTTGTCATAATGATCGCTACTTCCATATCAGCCTGTAATTCTCCGGGTTATAAAAGAGTCAATTTCTTTGTCTTTCGCAACCCGGGTTGACCAATAATTTCGAGCATCTACGGTAGGATGCAGTATCGACTGAAACAGATATATTTTCTTGAATGTGTCCGCAGCACTGTCCCAGTTATAGTCTGGTGAAATTGATATTGTTGTTGCAGCGTCAGTAACATCAATTTCAATTCGATTATGTTCCTGGCGATTGTTTGCACTATTATTATTATTATTAATAGGTTCAATGTTTTGCCCGGTTTGGCTTTGTATATCACCATCGTTTTGTTCATCAGAGCTATATATTACAGTTACTCTGTCATTATCACTTTTTATGTGTTTATCCAGATCCCACAATGAAAAGTTATTTTTATTTTCAGCAACTGTGTTGTTGATCAAACCAGTAACAATTGTGTTGCTATTCGTTGGGATGTTATCGGCTATCGACATGGTGAGAATGTTTTTTAAAGTAATAAAAACTGAAATAGCAGGATAATTTATTACAATATTTTTACACACTAATAGAGTAACTAGGAACACAAGCAGGAAAAATGGTGTCAAAATTACATTCGTTGAAATAAGAAATGTATTCCTTTTCAATCAATGTAAAATTTGGATGTTTTTAATATGTTTCAACCGCAGTCGTTTTTGAGTGTCTGAATGGCAACACCTTCGAATAAAGTCGAAACGAGGATACCACAATTGAGCGTAGCATATTAGATTATCTGCATATCTCCCAGTTTGTAGGAACAGCGCCACTTTTCCAAGCTGATACATTGTAAGGACATTTGAATTGCAGTATGCATGATAATTTTTTCCGCGTACTTCAAGCATTGCGCAAGGTAGGCACCCTGGTCCCAGTTTAATTATTGATCCCGGATTAGCCTTAATTGCACCACCATATCAATGATCAATGGTGTTACGCTTTCTGCGTCATAAATAATGTTAATAGCGGAAATGTTTCTGTGAACGACATCTAAGTTTACCAGCGCAAGAACAGCTTTTATTATTTGGTACATTACAAAGTTTGCTTCCTTCTCTATCGTTCGATATCGTTCTGTGACCTGTAATTGCTTTAGTGAATTTAGCATCACAGAAAAAATGGAAATGAATAGTAATGGAAATTTTGTTAATGTGCTGATATTTCTAGTTATGCAGCAACTATTGCAAGATGGGATATGCAGAAAAATCTAGTAGAAGGGATTTTTCTCGAATTTGATTTTGCACGATGGATTGTATGTCGATCTAATCTAACGCAGCATCATTATTTAAACGGAAATTTTATAAATTAGTAGACTCTCAAAGAAAGAGTTTAATAAAAATTATATCTTCATCTCGCTTCACACATCTTACAGTAATTGTTGCAGTACAAAATTTGCAGTTAACTGCTTGCGTATGGTATATCCAATAAAGTCGTGAGCTCCTCTGGAGACGAGGTTGAATCATATAAATCTTGGTACTTCACAACAAATATTTTATTATCGCTTTTGCGCCGAGCTGTATGCACATAAGAGTGTGACCCTTTGCAGTAATTAGATCCAGTATTTCATATGATTCGCCGCTAGCCGCTGTGAACGAATTCATAATATTTAGGCTTTCGATTCAAAGAAAACGACGAAACAATGCCGATAATTCCTTCAACACTTTACCAAGCAGGTAAGAATTGTATTGTAGTAATAGTCGTAGCTTTGAGATGCCGATATTGGCGGCTAGAACTGAAAATGTATACGAAACGATTGCAAGCGAAAATTCTGCTCATGTATATGAAACTCCTAACTTTATGGGAAACCACGAATGGTCTAATTTTTCATCATCAACAGAGGTCGTATATCGAGATACCACAGAGCCCATTGCTTCTAGGTCAGTTATAAAACTGCTAAATAGAGATCCACTTGCTTACTCAAATATTGCTAACAGCCATCTGCTTGCTCAAACAATAATCTAAATTTCATATTTAGAGTAGTTTAGCTTAATCTTTAGCTCTTAGGGTAGTTTTAATCTTTCGTTAGATTATACCGTAAATGATTTATCTTAGTTTAGTGTCCTCTTATTTGATTTTAGCTCATCGCCATTTAGCGGTTTTTCGGAAAGAAGTGCTCGTCGAGTTCCAGTATTCGATAATAGTGACCTTTGCGAACGGTTAGGAATTTTTATTTTGTGAACATTAGTAGTCCAAGTAACATAATTTCATTTGTGGCAAAAATTTGTTGGAGGCAAGAATCTAGCTTTCTCCGAATTACACATATTTCAGATGGAATTTTTTGTTATTTCGAAAAATATTGAACACGTTATTAGAAAATATCGTAAATTACACTGCATTTAAATTCTGGAGAATTTTAAACTAAAGCTTAAATTTTTAAGTAACAAAAATTTTCAGATATCCTTGTTGCAGTCAAAAATTCAACTTTTGATTGCTGGATTTTATCTCAAAAATTCATGTGGATCCGGTTTTATCTCACCGAATTACCTATATGTCAGATGGAATTTTTGAATTTTGAGCAATATTAAGTGATTTATGAGGAAAACTTAAAAACCTTAAACTTATGAGTTTTGAACGATATAAATATACTTTGAGGTGAAAGTCCAGCTTTGGAGAAATTAAATTTGTTTACTTGCAGTTGTTGTAAAGCACAAAAATTCAACTTTTGATTGACAAATTTTAGCTAAAAAATTTCTATGGATCTAGCTTTGTCTCACCGCATTAAATATATGTCTGACAGAATTTTTCAATTTTGAGTAATATTCAAGGGGTTTTGAGCGAAATTAAAAAATCTTAAATTTCAATGCATAAATATATTGAGCTACTTTGCTCAAAACTTTGAATTATAAAAAAAGATAATTCTCAGTCAAACTTGTTGCACCCAAAAATTCAATTTTGAGTGGCAAATTTTTAGCTCAAAAATTCCTGCGGATCTAGCTTTGTCTCACCATATTACCTATTTGTCTAATAGAATTTTTCAATTTTGAGTAATATTCAGAGAATTATGAAAGAAATTAAAAAATCCTAAATTTCGGTGAGACAAAGCTAGATCCGCAGGAATTTTTCAATTTTGAGGAATATTCAGGGAGTTATGAGCGAAATTTAAAAATCCTAAATCTCAATGCGAAAAATATTGAGCTACTTTTCTCAAAAGTTTAAATTATAAAAGATCAAAATTTTCAGTCAAACTTGTTGCACCCTAAAATTCAACTTTTGATTGGTGATTCTTAGCTCCAAAATTCCTGCGGATCTAGCTTTGTCTCACCGAAATTTAGGATTTTTGATTTCTCACATAACTCCCTGAATATTACCCAAAATTTGAAAAGTTCTATCTGACAAATAGGTAATTACGGTGAGACAAAGCTAGATCAGCAGGAATTTTTCAATTTTGAATAATATTCAAGGAGTTATGAGAGAAATTAAAAAATCCTAAATTTCGATGCAAAAAATATTGAACTACTTTGCGCAAAAATTTAAATTATAAAGGATGAAAATTTTCAGTCCAACTTGTTGCACTCAAAAATGCAACTTTTGATTGGTGATTTTTAGCTCAAAAATTCATGTGGATCTAGCTTTGTCTCACATAACTCCGTGAATATTACAAAAAAATTTAGCATTTTTAAATTTCTTACATAACTCCCTGAATATTACTAAAATTGAAAAATTCTATCAAACAAATAGGCAATTCGGTGAGACAATCTAAAGTCGTTATACAATGGTATTTTCTATGTGCCAACAAATTTGTTTGTGAACAATTTTTTCGTGCATTTAAATTAAAAGGCATAACGTTCCCGAAATATAACCACTAAACTACAGGATCGTTTCATTTGTGATTTCTTAGTTACGTTAATTTTGGTCGCAAGGCGAATTCTAACTCAAAGCTAGGAACCGTCACTAAAGTAATCTTAGTGACAACATTTCTTGTTCTTCCACGACAATGCACTGTATGCCATTTTAGTTACAACAAAATAGCTGTTTAGAGATTGCTGGTTAACTTTTTGTGTTTTAGAAATAATTAAAAATTGTGTAATACGTAAGGATCCCATCGGTGTGCGCTCTCCGCTCTGGCAATTTGAGAGGGGTTGACGCAATGGTTTGGAGGGGTACTAATATGGTAACGGCGCCCCTCAATAGTATAACTTTAAGAATCGCATAGTGTGGTGATATACATAGCTAAGCGTAGGATTAATGCATGGCGTACGCCGACCAGAATGTAGCTTTGGTGGCTCATCTGCGTTATGGCCAAATAGAATGCAAACGTAGTATGAATGTCCACAACGCAACATATAATGTTTAGTTTTTTAATGAAAATATAGTGAAAAATTTTTTGAGCACGGAAAATTTTTTAGCTGAGCAACAACGCGGGTTAAACATTAAATTTTTAGTTCTTCAAAACGAATGAATGGTACATTTGGTATTTGTACAAACGAGTTCGCGCTTCCATATGAAGCTATGGCCCACATGATGGCTCAAATTCCACCAAATTCAACGATTTTCACGAAAGGGTCAGAACAAAAGCTATTCATCGAATTCTACGTTGGCGGACGGGGATTTCACGTGATCGATCTAGCTGAATAATCAGCCCCAAGTTATAATGTTCTCAAGCGCCACGCTTGGGCGAATTGTTGTGATTGTGACGAAAATCGTAAAGAAGCGCAGCAATGGTTTTGTACACAGTTTCGTTTGCAATTGATACTCAACTATCTTGCGCTTAAAGAATGTTTTTAAAATATCAGCGAACTCAGGAAGGAATGAAAAATGTCCATTGTTTGTTGATTCTTTACACTACTGTTGAAACAAGCTTGATTATTTTCGAATGCTATGTTAAGATCTAAAGGTTCGTTCACATGTTCAATGTTTTAGCTCAATGTAAAAGCAATTTTTTCATTTGTATTATATCTAAAAGTGTGAATAATGTTCAACCTCAAAATTAAAAAGTACTGCTATTTTTTGAAGCTTCGCAATTGCTTCGAAAGAAATTCTAATCAAATTCAAAAAATATGACAAAAATTTTGGACATACGAATGCACGTTTTTTTGATGTCAGCAATACTTTACTTCCGCAAACGTTTTATTGTAATACCCACATTAGAAACCTTATTGTACAATAGTCATTGCGGTCCTATATTATGTGATTGTCTTAATTTTATTATTTTTGACATATCTTTAGTTGATTTATCTAACAGCAATAAACTTTATTGAATGGAAAGAATTAAAGTTCTTTCAATTTGCCTTTTTGTCCTTTGGATTACATTTCGGTCCTCTTGATAGAACATTATCTTGGTGATTCGCTAGACGTGTTAAGGGGAAAAAGACAAATAAGACATAATAAATTATACAGGCTGCTGAAAGTGTTAAGCAATGTATCTAGAGGGTTTATCAGTATTTATTCAGACATGGAGGTTAAAGGTCGTGCCCAATGCAAGCATTAAAATAGTCTGATGTCCTATCAATATATTTGGTATTATTATAGCTTTGACGACGGCTAATATCCAAACTTAGCATTTTGGTAGTATACTGTAGCCTTGGCGAACATCACACAGCGTTTTCATAGGGTTTGCATGTTTGCAAACGACATATACCGCACTTGGGGTTTCTGATAGTGTATTATAGATTTGGCGATGGCAAATATGGTAGTTGGGATTTTGATAGTGCATTTTAGGTTTGGCGACAGGAAATTATTCTCATTGTATAGCATTTGGACAATCTTACTGAAAATATTGTAGATAGCCTTGGCGAACATCACACAGCGTTTTCATAGGGTTTGCATGTTTGCAAACGACATATACCGCACTTGGGGTTTCTGATAGTGTATTATAGATTTAGCGATGGCAAATATGGTAGTGGGAATTTTGACAGTGCATTTTAGGTTTGGCGACAGGAAATTATTCTCATTGTATAGCATTTGGACAATCTTACTGAAAATATTGTAGATAGCAATGTTGAAATACATCGTATGTTTTTGAAATTTTCAAAAATACCCTAATAATTGTTTCTGTTATAGCTCAGATTTTTTGACGAACGATTTTTTGGAGGCAATTGTATGGACGATTTTTTGTGGAAAATATTCAGTGAACTGACGTTGTTGGCAATTATACGAACGAATTTTTTTGTGGAAAATGTTCAGTGAACAGACGTTGGTGGTATTTCTTGCGATTGATCCATTAGATCAAATTGTAAACATAAATGGTTTTAATGTTTAACGCTAAGTACTACCAAACATTAATGAACTGTAGTATGAATATTTCGAAAAAATGATTCTTTTTGGTAGTGTAGTTGTATGAATATCTCGATAAGGTATGACCCTTTTGGTAATATAGTTTTGCGATAGATCACTCGAATGTTTGTCAAAACACAACGCGCAGTTTTAAGGAGCTCTGACATTTTTTCCGGGGCATTCGAATGTTTGTCAAAACACAACGCATGTTTTTGAGGTTTCTGAAAAGATACCACTTGGGACCACAAAAACGGCTGTCACTAAAAGGGTCATATATTACTTACAAAGTTGCGTACATGACGCAGATGTTGCAAAAATACGCTCCTACAAAGTATAGGCATACTAAACGAACTCCACCCATAGATTCTCTGGTACTATAATTGTGAATAGTTTGTGAATGATGTGTATATTTTTTAATTAATAAAGTTGATTTTGTTGTATTACTCGAGATATAGTTTTATAGCACCGTATACAGTATACTGTGGTCTAAACGGCGAAAAATGCATCTAGTGTCGGTGTACGGCGAGCTAAAAAGCCATATATATATAAAGTTGCGTACGTGACACAGTTGCAAAAATACGAGCTTACTAAGTATAGGTATATTAAAAACACCCTAATGCATTATTTATACGATAAGATGCGTATGCAAGGCCAAATTATTTTACGCGTCCAGCTCAACTAGTTTGGGTGAACTATAGCTTTGCTGGACTACTATGGTACATTTTGATAGCTCGACACTCACTGACAAAGGCATACCCTAGCTAGGCTATTCAAATTTTAATAGTCGAGCTGGACTGCTTGCGTGACATAGTAGCTAGCTCATTTGAACGCGTATTAGGGAGTCGCAAACTTTAATTATTGGGAGGCTAAGACAGGAATCTAGCTTGTTATTGGAATAGCCGAACCGAGAAGACCCGTGCACGAAGAGCCGAGTCGACAAGAACTTGAAAACCTGGCGCTTTGCTGTCGCAGAACCTGGAGGTCACACCCCCTCTGAGACGCCGCAACCCCTCAAGTCATCGGATCTCTCCCGAGGCGCCGCATCGAACCACCGAGGCCTAGCACCCCACCTCAAAAAAATTGCCTCCTCCAAAGTAGCCTGAGGCGCCACATTCTCGTGAGGCGCTGCACTCCCCCCCCCCGAGGTAACGCACCTCCTCCCGAGGTACTGCAATCCCGTCGCCGAAAAGAAACCGCACCCACCCTGAGGTGCCGTATCCCACGCCCCCGAAGCACCCCCGAGGAAGTCGAAGCCTCTAACCCCGACGTACCTCAATAGTATTTGCACCAAACATATGATAGGGACACTGCCGTGCCCTATAAAAAAGTTGCGTACATGACGCAATTGTTGCAAAAATTCGCTCTTACTAAGTATAGGCGTATTAAAAACTCAACTCTTAGCTTTTCTGGTACTATAATTAGCTCTGTGGTGTCATGTCACCGCCAGAGGCAGTATACTGCAAAGAACAGTCATATTGCGTTTAATTCGCATATAAATGGGTTCCTTAGCTTAGGGATACGGAACCGCTGATAGAACTTACATCGACCACGCTCAGAAAAAAGGCAAACTACATCGGAGCGTACCACAATTTATGGAAATCGCATTTGTGGAACTAGGTACGAACTTAGAATTTAAATTTAGCTAATTTCATTTTGGACATTCGCCTTAAAATGAACATGAGAACTTTTTGTAATCAATATATTTGTTAACTTCACATTCCCAACTGCAACATTGACGAAAAAAGTCTATTTCTGTTATTTTATTATAGTTTTAGTCTACGAAATTGTAAGCGACTCAGAGTCATCTGAATAGTTAGCAGTGGTTGAAATGCTGCTGCATTTTCTAACAGAAAACTCAATTTACTAGTTATAGACCTTGTGCTTCTTCGGCCAAAGAGGCATCGGAGGGAGCACAAATAGCGGGCCCTTATGCATTCCACATACAACTCAATGATTCAATCAATAGCCTACGAATCGTGGTGCGTCCATGAGGGATCCAAAAGTCTCTTCGTAGTTCGCTGAGAGTATGAGCCACACCAACGTGCCAGTTTCGTGTCGATGCGTCGAACAACCAAGTCAGTAAAAGCGCTGGATTTTGGGAGAAGTTTCAGATACTTCGCGTCTTCATCCAAATCAGCATATTGCATGCGGCTATATGATCGAAGCATGCCTTCGTCGTCGCGACACAATCCCAGTTGCTAATTGACTCGAAGATGCTTGATAAATGGCATTGTTGCTTTTGAAATACCCAAAGATGTTTCGCAAGAAGTAACTCGGATACGACGCACCCATTTGTCAACAGTAATCTACCGAAAAATCGTCGAGACATCTGATAATCACGCCACTTAATTATCGTCACTTAATTTGTCCCATATCATTCGCTCGAAGTACTTTAAGACAAGAACTGTGACTCGTAAAATTTCGTGAGGCTAGAAAATCGTGTGATATCAATTCCGAGTATTCTCTCCTGACTGTCCGAGGCATCGATCCTCTCCACCACAAAAGTGTGAACAATTTGGGATTTCGAAGTCTTTCGCATTGTCCGACTGCATCGCTGCAATGTTCGTATTCGGCCAGTTCGCTTCATGACATGATATCCATTGCGGTACATGCCACCATAAGTCGCAATCAGCAAATTCGCTCGTCGTCTTGCCTCGAGTGCAAAGGTCAGAAGGATTATCGGCCGACTTGACATGATGAAACGTTGTGTCGTCAGGTTGACGAATTCGCTTCAACTGGTTAGTGAGGAATCTGGGCGACAATTTTGTCGTCTGGATCCATTTGAGTACACATTCGGAGTCGGTAAACACGTGCAATCGAACTCGATGATCGGTAGCCATTGCATTTCGAACAAATTCTCCTGAGCGCACGCCTATAACAACACCAAGCAGTTCCAGCCAAGGGAGTGTTATTGTTTTGGACTTCGGCGCGAGAAGGGACTTCGAAAAGACGCGATTCGTCCGTCAAGAGTTAGATTCGGTGTTATCACGTATACGGCAGCAGATACACAGCAGCTGCGTAACATGGATGCATCGCAGAATACAATCACTTCATTAGACCAAGGATCGCCAACAAATCGTGGAATTTCAACTGTCGATGTGGCCGCTAATCCGACTTTCATAATGGCGGCTGGAATATTCCATTCATCATAATCGATATTATTCTCGCACAGTTTCTGCAATAGACATTTCGCTGGCAATGTAACTGGTTGAAAAACACCTAACTGGTCGAAGACTGACGCTGTTGACGATAGGACCGTTCGCTTTGTGCGTTGTTCGATGTCGAAATTAACTTTTGATAAGTGGGTTGTGTCAGATTTAGCATTAATCCCACAGCGCCTTTGCCTTCCGGTTTACCATCCTTTTGGCTTCTGGTATCTGTTTTATCAGCTCGTCGGAATTCGAACAAAATTCTTGCAGATACATTTTACACTATCCGAATATATCGTCCATTTCGTTGATGCGCTTGGTAGCTTCTTCGAGTATATTTACACCAGTGGTGATATTATCGACATAGATATTGCGTGCAATCGACGTCCACGTTTCGCTGTGAATTTCAGCAAATTGGAAAGGGTTTGCAATTACCCCAACGGGAGCCCTACAGAATCGATAGACGGGCAAGTTTCCTTTGATACATGGTGTCTTTGAAGATGCATCGTAGACGATTCGTTGTTTCGTCGTGTTAATAGACACCTTAACGATTGAATCATGAGGTAAACAGTGAACAACATTCCCAGTTGTCGCAATTTCCGCTGTCGGCATTCGCTCAAGGATACCCATTTCGATTTGTGTATCGAGAACTGTCTGATATTTCACTACTAGATCTGAATTGTCACTGTTCAATCGTTTCATCAGCAATCACAGTCGTTCGAGTACCAGGTCGTAATTTGTCGGTAATAAAGGCTTCATTTCTTCAACCCACGGCCAACAAACGTGATATCGTCCTTCGACTTCGTAGACTGTGTCGTTGAAATGTGCCAATGCTTTGTCATTATCCTTTATTAAGGGATCATCCGAAATTCCAATTCGCTCTAGTTTCCAGAACTCGTCGACGTCTGGATGCTGGAATGCTCGTTTTGACGGGGATGCTATCTTCCGTATGTGAGAGAAGCACACTGTTGACCGTGCGGTGAGACATAACAGAGTCGATGAGTCACAATCATTTTCGACACTTGCTTCATAACAACCACCTAGTAATAAACCGAGTGTCAAGCCGATCAGTAAAAGATTAGTCGACGTAGTACACCGTGTTCCCAGGACAAAATCCCACAAATATTCTGAGCCGATAAGAATATCTGCAGTACCATCTTCGGAGTCGTAGTCATCGGCTAAGCATATTTCATTGCTCGCAAGAGGCTAGCATCTCTGTTAGAAAGTTTCTGCGGTAAAACAAAACAATCAGTTATCGAATGAGCTGTTATCGTTCGCGAACAACCATGCCGCTGAACAACGTCGAACGTGACAACTCGTTATGACATCGTCAGTGTTTGGTCGGACACAGACACTGAGACTTGAAGGCATTCGATGTCGTCACAGCCGAGGTCCAACTTATCGACGAGTGATCACGAACATAACTGCGATAACTTGCACTGTCAAAGATCAGTCTAGCATTGTATTCGCTGCCGATAACCGGATTCTTTACTGTTGTGAGAGCCGTCGGTAATGCAGATCGCTGGCTCAAACTCAATATCGTTAGATGAATCGCGGGCAATAGGGTCTGATTGAACTGTTGAATTCTGCGCTGGTTTTAACGCTGATCAGGGTTTGCCACCAGCTTTGCTCTGATTGACGATTGGCTACCGTCCTCCATCGTTTTCCTGCTACTTTATCGGCAGATGAATTGGTGGTTGTAGCGGTCGGAAAGAATTTCGGACATAATGTGGTATAGTGATCGTTTGTAGACTTGCAATGTATGCACCGAATATTACGGCTGCATTGCAGAAAAAGATTGAAACGCTCGTCCGCACCGTTCGAAAATGAACAAAAATTTAATATCAGCTCCGAAGAAGAAAATTTAACAAAGTTTGACCCAAAATTGGAATACGAGACACTACATATAGTCCCCAGGTATCTTACGATATTAAAAATTGCAGATTTATTCTTACGCACCGTTCCTCGCAAGTGATACTAGAACAGTTAATTGAAGTGTTAAAAGATTTTATCTTCTGCCGATGAATTAGTCGGTTCTACGAACCAGAAAACCCAAGTAGTAAAATAATAAATTGTCACATACACACAGAACCTCATCCGCATTTACCAAAAGTAACTTTAAAAAATGAGTTTAACCATTTGTTTCGGAAACTCGATCTAATGCCTGGAATCACGTGGCATCGCAAGCTCTTTAAAAGTCGAAGGGACGGCAAAAAAGTTGAGAAGGCCCTTCGTTTTACATTCATACTATTATAACCTCCATCAGTTAATTTTTTTCACGTTTGTGAGTAAGAAATGCGAACGAGGTGACTGCTCCCCTCTATTTGGTATCGAACCTGGATTGCATCATTGCGGTCTACGCAGGTGTTCAGAACTGCCAATGTAAAAATATTAGAACCACGACGGGGTAAGAAACGGGGATTTTCCAAATAGTTTTTATGTCACTTTATGCAGATTCATTATGGTTTATTGCGGAATGAACAGTTAGACCGGTTTCATGGATATATATGGGTAGTTACTCGCGCCGTCCCCACTGCGTCTTTATGAAATTTAGTTCTCGTGCCGTCTAACGGTAATCTGCGTGGATCAAATCCGTCTTCTCAGCGACATTCTGTAGTTAAATTTTAGGGAATTACCTCTGGTTGGCCTGCGGACAGTTTATGACGGCATCAAAACGGCGGCCGGGATACCTCTACTCAATCAAATCAAGCCTATTGACCAAATCGTTCCAGTAGAGGGATTGATGAGACCAATACTTATTATCGATTGGCAATATATAAAGTCGATTCTCTTTTCATTTGTCATCTGTGCGGGAACAAACTGCTCAAAAGAAATGGCCAATAATATGAGGCGCGACATCTTCGCATTCTGTGCTGGTACATGTATTCCTGTTTCCTCCCTCGACTTGGGTAGAAACGATTACTAATAATTAAAGCAGTAGGAGTCAACTAAAATCCCCGCCACAAGCTGGAATGTCTGCTCAGGCGGGATGTATGCGCCTCTTCAATAATGGGTCAGGGGCGTCATTGGCTAGTTTAAATGAAAATGTTGCGAAAATGGACAATGTTTAAGCAAATACCGAGGATTCTTTCATTGAATTATCGCTGGTGTTAGGAAGTTGCGCCATGCAGCTCTGTCCCGTTATTACATAAGCAAATACCGAAGATTCTTTCATTGAATTATCGCTGGTGTTAGGAAGTTGCGCCATGCAGCTGTGTACCGTTATTACATAAGCACATACCGAGGATTCTTTCATTGAATTATCGCTGGTGTTAGGAAGTTGCGCCATGCAGCTGTATACCGTTATTACATAAGCCAATACCGAGGATTCTTTCATTGAATTATCGCTGGTGTTAGGAAGTTGCGCCATGCAGCTCTGTCCCGCTTTTACATAAGCAAATACCGAAGATTCTTTCATTGAATTATCGCTGGTGTTAGGAAGTTGCGCCATGCAGCTGTGTACCGTTATTACATAAGCACATACCGAGGATTCTTTCATTGAATTATCGCTGGTGTTAGGAAGTTGCGCCATGCAGCTGTGTACCGTTATTACATAAGCACATACCGAAGATTCTTTCATTGAATTATCGCTGGTGTTAGGAAGTTGCGCCATGCAGCTGTGTACCGTTATTACATAAGCACATACCGAGGATTCTTTCATTGAATTATCGCTGGTGTTAGGAAGTTGCGCCATGCAGCTCTGTCCCGTTATTACATAAGCAAATACCGAAGATTCTTTCATTGAATTATCGCTGGTGTTAGGAAGTTGCGCCATGCAGCTGTGTACCGTTATTACATAAGCACATACCGAGGATTCTTTCATTGAATTATCGCTGGTGTTAGGAAGTTGCGCCATGCAGCTGTGTACCGTTATTACATAAGCCAATACCGAGGATTCTTTCATTGAATTATCGCTGGTAACCTGTAAATTGAGACCCTTGTTGCCTTAAGGAACCGGGGAGTTCGGGCAAAAAGGCAAAAGAAGATCTGCAATTTATTTTGTTGCCATTTTTAAGCAAAATTGTGTATTAGTTCACGTAGCCATTCATTTTATATATTTATATCATCTTTTAACCAAAGACACCTGACTTAATTTTATTTAATCAATCATTTAGTTTAAGGCTTAATCACCGGCACATGTTGACCTACTATTTGCGCAAGGACCCAATGGATCCTAGGTCAACCGGTGCTGATGTTCGTGCGCATGTATATATATAGTTCGTATTAAATATACGCAAATCGACTGTCAACACAATTTTTCATAACCCGTTTATATATACCAATTTCGACGCTACTCGTTTTCATGCGGATTGTGAGATTTGTACGTTCTCTTACCGAGTTTGACGTATTGAGCGCTTCAGATGCCTTTCGACTACACATGATTGTACAACACCGAGCATTAAGACATCATCATAGTACCGCTAATTTGACTATACTGGCATCAACCAATCATATCGACATTTGTTCAACTGGATCGGGTCCTGTACGTCCAGTGGACAATATCATAGTTGCGAACCGAAGCGGTTCGACATTATGAAGTAAATATCATATCCAGCAGTTCAGTCACAACACAAGCGATACTTGCGGACGACCACAACGGCGGACATCAACGTAAACGCGTTGAGTACTACTGTGCGTCGTAGTTACTGTTTCACTTACGGTTTACAAATCTTCGCCACACCTCGCACCCACCCCACCATTGCAACGATACTAGGCGCACCGGGGAAAACAAAATCTGGGGTATCCGCGCACTCGCCCTACCATTTCAACGGCCCTGCCACATATCGCGACAGTGCACCCGGAGTCAAGCTTAGACATGTTACAAGTATTAAATAGCGGATGTTAAGCTTTTGCCTACGACTAATTCTAACGCTTAGTATATTGATAACGGCATAGCATGCATTTCAGCTATGTCCGTAGACGTTATATAGCGATTGGTTGATAGTTGGGTCATAAATAATTAATCTGGAACCCACCAATATCTATCACAAAACGACCAGCTGTGTGATTGCAGAAAACTTATTAACACATTTCATCCCTTTGAGAGCTTTCAATAACCTCCTATGTGCTCGCTCTGCGGGGCGCAATTGCGATTTGGCTTCGAGCTTGATAACTGATCCTTCGGTAAGCTTAAACGATTTACTCTTAAGCGTGTGGCTTATAAAATTGGGCCTAAAACGCAGAGGCTCAAACTACCGTTCGAATTCATTTTATGACAAAGCTTATTAAACTTTTCGTTTATGTTTGCGTAAAAGAATATTGGGCCGGGGGAGGAATACCCCGAGCAGTGTCGGACCCCCTAAGCTTAACGCTTCCATCGGGCTGGTGGCCGAACCGTTTTCGAGGTTCCGGCTATCGCTGAGGCCTATGAGGTCGAGTAAGTATGCATCAACTCTCCGAACGTATCACTAATGGCAGGTTCGTTTTTTCACCGGACAAAACCAAAAATATAAAAAATGTGTCAGTGAACCTTCGCAGCCAGTAGTCAGATTTAAAATGTAATTAATAATCAGGCATAAATTGCATTTCACGTGAGCGGAACGTAAAGAAAAAATAAAATCAAAACAACAAAATCCGTCATTATTAATTTAACCTACTCAACCAACCCACCGCCAAAGCTGACAACAATGCTAGGAATAAATACCAATGTTTCACAGCGACGCGGAAGTCCGGTCGCCTTCGGGCTTTGTCCAGCCCCAAAACCATACAATCCAGCACCCAGATGGGACTTGGTTGCAGCGGTAAGTAGATCAATGTTATTACGATTATTATTATTATAAGTAGAAGCAAATTTCTGTGTTAGCTGGCACGCAGGCACACAGGCCATCTCGCGCTCACGCAGACAAGTAGGCTGGGAACGTCCAAAGCCAATACCGACCACTTATCGTTTGTCCACAACTACTAGCCACAGCGCAAAGCTGTCGGAAGAAGAAGAACATCCGGCACGGCTTTCGCGGGATTTCGGTCTCTATCGCTTTCATGCCGTCGTCCCGTAGAGACAAACCAATTTTGATGAGGCGTTAGCTTAGTCTCAACAGTGGGTGAGTGAGTGTCAGTAGGGGCAATATTTTCAATAAAACAAAACATAAGCGATTACTTTTTGAATAAAAACATTAACTAAGAATATAGAAACTGTAAACACAATTGTGTATTGCGGTTTCTTTTGGAAAGACTAAGACGTTATCAGTCTTTCGGTTTAATGTCATCAAACCCACAAAGTATACCGTCAATAGGCCTTATAATTTGGAACAATTTTGACTTTGCCTATCAAGTAGGGTACAGCAAATGCTCCGGCTCAAGCACACACCGATTTTCGCAAACCAAGAAAAATTCCGGATTCCTGTCGGATCAAATGTTTTTAACCTTAAGGTATACCGAAATATATTTTGGGCCGTTTTGCTTGCTCAGAACAACGACAAACTGCATTAATTCGACTTGCCTACGCTGGTTGCCTTTCACCTAGCACAGAATTTCCTGTTTGCTAATTGCGCACAATTTAATCAACAATTTTGTGGCTGTTCATGAGCTGCAGTCAAGTAAATGATTTGGCATTCAGCGAATTCATTTTCGAACTTTTATTGGACCCAAAGCGAATGCTCTAGCAATTAAAAACATTGTGGAAAATTCTGCACGGAAAAACAAGTGTAATTCTTCCAATTACGGAGGCATTAAATGTGATTGATGAAAAATGGATATTTTCTGAATCGCCTCGATGAGCTAAGTCGATTGATGAACAGTGTCGATGGAACACTAACTGTCACCAAATCAATTTTGTTTAAATACCAAAAATTAATTTGCTCGTCGCTGCTGCGTCAGTTTGAAGTGTTTGACTGAAGCACTATAATTCCGTAGATACAATAGCCTAAGCTTGAGGCTTGGTGTCGGTGGCTAGAATCCCGCTATGGTCTCGTTTTATTGGGTTCAGCCGATTGCGAATGCAGCTTCATTATCCAGCTTTCACGACTACTTATTAAACATTCAAGTATTACTTATTTTATATTATATTTACATGGCTAGCTCAACGTATTTTTAAATATTTTATACTTTTGATTAAACTACCACATTTGTTATGGGTTGACCAGGCTACCAAGGGGTTCCGGGTCCAATCCCGTCCCAATTCCCCAAAAATTCTCCAAATCCCCACCCTTTTTCGTCCTGGGCTTTTCTTTCCTTGTTTTTCTATTTCAATTGATGCTAATTTGCATATTAGCATCAATTGTTTTTATTAGCTAAGTAATGTTAGCTTTTGTTTTTACTGTTCTTCATCAGTTCGGAGTTGACTTCACGTGGTAAGGTGACTTAGTTTTAGTTCTCCGCCTACGCATAGTCGCAATTGCTATTCGTTGCATATAAGTTTTATTTACGATAGCTTCCTGATTGTTCGAGTTATTCAAGAATCAAGAGTTAATCCTTTTTTTGTAAACTGTGGTAAGTAATCACATAATTACTTACGGTTACCTAGCTATGTATTAATATGCTTTTGAATCATATGCTCTGGTTTTGAATTGTATATGTGAGTTTATCGGCCTTCTCCGCGGCACGTTTCTTACTAGAACGCAACCGACATCTCCAATGGTGGCCAGAGGGGAAAGGGGTGGAAGCTGAGAGCGAATTGGTTAGAATTGCCCAAAAGAGATGAAATCAAGAATTAAGGGAGAAGAGCCACCAAGGGATGCACCGTTGTCTGCCAGCGGTCGGAGATACCCTTTATCACTGTATGAGAGGTGCGCGAGTTCCGAGCGGTAGAGACATGTCATTGTCCCGGGCAAAGAGGGGGATATCAAGTTTAGGTGGATGTTTGAAGCTTGATCGCTAATTAAACTGAGTAGGCCGTGTGAACATATATACACGAGAACAAATTGCAGTTAAACCTATTACGCCCTGGAACCTGAAACAGGGACCTTTTCCGAATATCATTGATGGCACTAATAAGTAAGTTGCTAGGGGATAAAATTTGTAGAGTTTACGGTAAGGATAGAGAATTGATGCGTTCGGCATCCTTTTAGGTATGGC
>JASANE010012324.1:0-30041 GCA_030248225.1 Trileptium ribeirensis | reverse complement strand
ATTGCTTAACCGGGTTATATCTAGAAGCATCCAAGAAAATCCATTTGGCGTAAAACATTTGATGATGAAGGACTGGTAAACTGTATCAGATGTCAAAGCCAAACACTCAGTGATCACTTGGAAATTCAGTAAGCTGAAATTCAGTGCTATTTTGTTATGTTAAACATTAGAGAATTTCATTGTATCAATAATTCGTTTAATTTTCATAGAATATAAAAAAAATTCTCTATAACGCCAAAAAATATGGTTTGGTAATTCTAATATTGAATTTTTTTGAGATCAATCTATCTCGTCGGAATTCGGAAAATAATTTCTTTGAAATTTTGCGAAAATGAGGGTTACAAATAAACCCTGAACACAAGCTACAGTTTGACGCTTATATTCTATTGTTGAGGAAGTTTTATACCATAATAACTGATTCATATTCGTAGCTAATGTTTTGACATTCCATTATTTTCGTATAATTTTCTCCTGATAGACCCCTACGTAAAATATACATTATCTTGGTGCGAGCTCAACCATCGATACATGTATTTATACTGAATGTAATAAGAATAGTTGTCAAAAGTCCGTCGGCTTACGGTGTTAGATAGTTCGAGGGAGAAAGACAAGTCTTCGGAGTGGGAGGTTTTTCGGAGAGGAGATATCTCCGGGGAGGGTTAATCTTCCGGATTCTTGGGAAGTCATAAAGTTTCTCCTATTATTATGGATTTTTGCCAACTTCCCCCAATTTTTCCTAAAATTTTCATCAATTCATGCAAATTTTCCCCAATTTTTGTCAATTTTCCCAAAATACACCGCGTACGTTTGGCGTGTCCGGAGGGGGGTGAGTAAATACGGCTTGAGGAGGTAGTGAGGCGCCTTACGGAACCCTACGTCGTAAGGCCAACTCAAATTGTTTATATAAGTGAATCAAGCTGAGGTCCCTAAGCTATATTCTCACTGTGACGTCCTCTATATACTAAGCCTGAGCGTTAGCTCATCAAAATGATCAATTTAGCAAAACGATGCGTAGTTTGTAAACTCTATACTCTTATAACCTAAAATTAGCTTAAAACTATATATTAAATTTAGTTCTTCAGAAAAAACATATAGCAAATAATTAGTATTTGTAATATTTAAATTTCTAAATATTTGGTCAACAAAAAATCACAATCCACGCATATGACTTCGAAACGTAATAGCAATACAACGGCAATAACAGCAGCAACAGCTTCGACAGCAGCACCAGCATCAGCACCAGCACCAGCAGCAACGACGTCAAATACATCATCGCCTCGACTCAATTGTATGTCAACAATGTTCAAATTACGTGTCGGTCAGGATCGTTTGTGTGTTTGTAAGTTCAAATTTTGTTTGACATGTACCAATTTAATTGAGCGATAGTCGAATAATTGATTAACGCCTTCCAGTATGAATTAATGTGTATTTCGCGCAATGTTGAAAAAACTTTTGCCACAGCGGCGTATTGAATCAGGATCATTTGGGTGCTACGTTTTGTTCGCTGCCTTGTGAGCTGTTGCCAAGTTTAAGAAACCTCACAATGCGAGTGAATAGCAATATACAAGCAAGTAATCAAAGAAACAAAACCGTTTATTAACCAAACGTATACTAGTAACTGGTAAAGTAAGCGTAACGAGGTATCGGGCGTTAAGGCCGTCATAGCAAGGAGCTCGAAACTTAGGCAATGGCTTGCCAACAACCAGTGTACTAGTTAACAAAAAGATATATATGTACAACAAACGATATATTTACAAACAAAGTTATACGTGCAAACCAAAGGTTAATAAACTGGTTTACAGCCAGAAAGGGACTTCCTCTTATATCTGGCTGACGAGATGGGAGTGCAATTTATCGTTAAGGACGAAGATATAAAGGTCAAAATATACGTGCAAACGCACACGCCGAGACAAATTCCGTTTCACATACGCTTCACAATCTACGCTGCATCAAATGCGGGAAAGCCTTAAATGTAGGGAACATTATTGTCTCCCTCATAAAATGCAAGGAGTCCACTATTTGTAATAGCAACTGCTGTTAATTATTCCTCGGCTGGTTTTAAACTTTTGTGTAAACTAAAACAGAATAGATCAAACTAATACAAAGAAACTTGACGTATTAAACATTTGGTCTATGTAACTTTTAGGGGCGCAAGTGAAATGCATGATTATGCCGTTCTCGATATACTAAGTCTGGGCCTAAATCTTTCCGTAAGGTAAGGTTCCTATAAGAGCCATGTAGTAAGCCTAAGGCTAAGTCGGGGGATACCGCCCCCCGAACACCCCGCTCAAGGCTGTTCTTTTTTATAACGTCTAAAGGTGACATGGGGCAAAAATTTCGTCTTCATAGCTGAAAATTTAGATCATAATATAAATTTTCTTGCTTTTGTTACGAGTACTCAGTGAGTGATCATATGACAAACTAAAATCTCTCCAAGCACTGATCATTATACTAGATCATTTCTGGGTTTTAAGCTAATGTCAAGAGTTTTTTGCTAATGTAGTTTGTATTTTAAATTTGTCAAATCTACTTGCTTTTAGTATGGTATTGGATGTAGCGGAAACTCGGTAGAAGCAAACTGGAATCTTTCTAGCAATCGAAGAATTAATATACTTAAAGACTTTACCAGACATGGATTTCGAGGGAATTAGTATAAAAAGCTGATTTTGGTATTTAATTTATATACTTAGTTCATTAAATATCATGAATTAATCGCAACCAGTCCAAGCTTTTATACTAGGCGTGGCAATACCCGAACAGAATGCAAGTGAGAACACAAATTTAAACTCGTTTCATGACAAAATTTAAAACTTAATATTTCAAGTTTGGACTAAATTCTTTTGTGTCACTCAATTAATGAGCATTTCGCGTACTGACGAACAAAATTGGTCCCCGGGATGAATCGCACCCGGACTACTTGAGTCCAAATCATATTCACTAGCCATTCAGCTATTTCGGAACTATTGCTCGAATCCTTAAGGCTACCAGCTCAATACGAGTAGTAATACACAACGAATTTGGTACAGGGTAGAACGCTTCCCAAGGTAATTGACCATTGTCCAACAACTCTGCAGGCGGCATAGTGTTAACGCCCTATGCATATATATGTGTCATAGATTGATACAAAATTTAGTACATCAATTTTTTGTCTTTCTGGGAGGATATAAATTTCTAGTTATCCAGAGAATTAATGTGGCCAGGTGACTAAGACTGTGTCGCTACGGTCTGAACGAATTTAACTCATATATGCCTGCGCAAGGGTCCGGAGGAAGGGCTATCTCCCTGAATCGTCAGATCCTCACGCCCCTCCAGCCCTGGTGTGCACCTCTGAGGGTACCATTACTCCCTGGTGCTCTGCACCTCCCAACTTAGACAATTTTAGCAAAAGTTATTAAAAATAGGGTGAAAATTAACAAATAATGAAGCAAAATCGGCAAGAATGGGTCGCCCGCTTTTTTCAGCGCCCCCTGGACGACCTCCTCCTGATAGCCTCAACCCCTGTGATGACCCCCGTCAAACACACTACCCCATAACGCCTCGGAGCGTCAGCATGTATGTTTAACTCTTTAGGAGTTTCCAGCCAAAACATTCTTTTTTCCGGACTTTCTTTGACGCAGTCTTGAATCACGAAAAAAATTTAGTAATGGTTAGTCATAGTTGGTAGTATATATTGAACCACGAAACGGAACGGAACTAATAAGACTTGAAATTAACTATCATCTCTGTCGTTTCAAATACGATGATGGTTTATTTTTGGTTTTTTATGACGAAACGTCGCTAGCCTAAAAAGTGCTTTTAAAATTAATTCCTAAAATATCCTAAAATTTTTGATGGGATGGGTGACGTCCCGATTGCTCCTTGTTGTGCCCTACTTCTTGTGTGCAGCAGTGCTTAGAGTGCAGGTGGTGGAAGATTTGACAGACCATCAATACCCGGGACTGAGCCGGGTCACCGATGACCCGCCCCGCCGACGCCCCAACGCTAAATCCTACCCCTCTTAATATCAGTAAAACACAAATAATTACAGCTAACAAACTAAAACATTATCCTTTTAAAGCATTTCTTGTCCGAATTCTATTATTAAAAGATTTAAGACATTTCCTAATAGATATGTTTAGCTTTTATGATTAATAGTCTAAATGTATTTCGACATTTATACATATATTAATGTGATTTTTATGTAATCTATTACATATTAGGATATGTAAATACAGTGCTGTTCTTAATACTAGGAGCTCATAATTATTGCAAAATTTCTGAAATGTTTCTTTAATTAGATACAAAGCTACGGTCGTCTATGGCGAATTATAAAAACGTAACAAAGCTGAATCTAAAGCTCCAAACTATTAGTTTAATGTATTAAGATTATTCATCTAATTTTTACTGATTGATGCAGGAAATAGATGTTAGATGGGCTTTATTGGTTAAATGGGATATAATGTTCGAAGCTCCTCAGGTAACGTGATCCCAACTACCGTGCAAAGATATATGTTTTAAAATATTTGATCAACTATTTATATAATATATGAACTGGCGACGATAGTGATTTTAGATATATAAGTGTATTATAAGATTTCGATAGACGAACTTCTACTTGTTTGAAATGATTTGAAACTGAACTGAACGTAACTAAAGTAACAGATTTTTATTCAAATCCTTTCGTGGGTTCTTCAGAGTGTAAATATTACGAATAATTTGCTTAATGCACGTATCACTCTGACTACACGAGTATTGATCGTGGATCAGAAAAGCGGTGGAGCTCATTGGATTCAGCGGGTCAAAATACGTACTATAACTTATTTGGCTAAATATTGCGTAAATAGCTGACAAAGCGGAGGGTGGGTCTAATGCGGTTTATTAAATAGATTGTCCACTAAAATAAACGTTGCAAAGGATAACCATGTGTGTTCTGAAAAATTTTTAGGTTAACCCCTTGGACCAGGGGAAAATATATTTTACAACACCGGCAGATTGTGTTTTAGCTGGAACACATGGAACAAGTCAGAGTTTCTACAATAATATCTGTAGCGGATCCTTGGATGGAAATATAAGACACGTTGCGACTTATAGTAAAGGCGTGGTCACACGCTCAATGTTTTTACTCAAATTTTGATCAGAATTTGAGCTCAAATTATGGTCAAATTTTGAACAAAATTTCAAAGCATCTTTTTTGAATTTCTGGTAAGTTTGAACGTGTGATCGCTGATTAAACGTTTCTAGGATATACTCATAGCCAATCATCAACGAGATGTATTTGCCTAAAAATGTTTGAGCTCATATTTTGATCTCAAATTTTTAAACGTCGCAATTTTTCATAAGAAATTTCCCTCAAATTTTGAGCAAAAAGCTTGATGGTGTGAATACGCCCTTAGAGAAGACAAGAAAGATCAAAATGGAGGTTTTCAGGCTAGGGTCATGTTATCTATAACTTTTTGAACAGGTCATCACTTAAATTGCATTACGTTCTTAGGTCAAATTACTTAGCCAGAGATGCTTTCCGACCTCAGTCATATTTCTCACAGTTCACTAATTTGCCCTATACTTATATTACTTTGCGATTGTTCTAAAATATCGGCCATAAAACACTCAGTAGTTAAGAGAAGTCATCTAAATCCTAGGGGTTTGAAACCTCACCATAGTCGGCAATTTCTGATATCTTGAATTATACTGTTAGTTTGAAACACTTCAGTTTCCTTTGGCTACGGTACAACTAGCATTTCTGCTTTGGCCTTTCTTATGACACTTTTATACTAGAACAGGGTAAGGTGACCTTGAGGGACTTAGGTTCTCGATATACTAGGCCGTTCTCGATATACTAAGCCTAAGCCTTAGCCAATGCTCAGGCTCTTATATTGGACATAGATTAAAGTCCAAGCCTAAGTCGGAAGACTGCCGCCTCCCGAACCACCGCCCTAATCTGTTTTTTGTAACGATATAACGCACAGTCCTGCAGGTATATCTGGTCTCTGCAAGCAAAACTGTTTAATTAACCGTAAATCACTATTAGCCGCATTGTTAGCTCGTTTAAGCTAAAGTTTGCAGCTGTCATGGCAGCAAATTGTATAGTAAAATTCAATTTACAATAACTATCATCATTATGATGAGGAAGATATATTTAATTGTACTTTAATAACTTGTTATTTCCGGAAGCAATCTATTTCTTTATTTATACACTTAGGAACACCGTGTAATTAAGTGAGCTTATCATATTATTATTTATGTCAGTAAGTAAGCTTATTCGAATTGTGAACAGGTATAGTTTTTTCAAACTAATATCCTTTGTAAAGGACATGATAAAACAATTGAAATGATAAGCTGGTTTCTTTGAAACCCACCGTCTTATAGGCTATATCTTCCGCGAAGCGGGTCGATCTTTAAGTACAAATACAAAAAATGACGAACCCATACGCGGCGTATGGTGAGCCAAGACATAGGGGTATCAACCATCGGAGTTTGGTCAGGTTGGATCTGTTCAGCTTGTACTTTTACGAGTTCAGGTTCTTTGCCATATTGCACGGAGAAAAAATTTGAGAATCATGATCAAGACACAGACCTGACGCTTTACTCTCACTAAAGGCTATAGACTTCTGGCCATAGACGGAAGTTGTTACCATAAGTTTCAGAAAATGTTTTTCTTTTCTAGGATGCCGTAAACAGTTGGACTTCCAATTTTCTAAAACTTGCTCAGAGCTGTTTGTAATCTTTTCAATTCTACCTGGTTCCAAGGCTAGATTCAGCGTTTTAAGGTCAATTCTAGCTGGTTGCAATTACTGGATTCAGTGTTTTCTGATCAATTCTAGCTGGTTGCACTGACTAGGCACAAGTTTTCTGATCGATTCTAGGTGGTTGCAATGACTGTATTCGCGTTTTCTGATGAATTCTAGCTGGTTGCAATAACTAGGTTCTGTATTTTATGATCAATTCTAGCTGGTTGCAATGACTATATTCAGCGTTTTATGATCAATTCTAGCTGGTTTCAATGACTGAATTCAGCGTTTTCTGATCAATACTAGCTGGTTGCAGTGACTAGGTTCATTGTTAAATGATCAATTCTAGCTGGTTGCAATGACTGAATTCAACGTTTTATGATCAATACTATCTGGTTGCAATGACTAGGTTAATTGTTAAATGATCAATTCTAGGTGGTTGCAATGACTGAGCTCATCGTTGTATGATCAATACTAGCTGGTTGCAATGCCTAGGTTCATTGTTAAATGATCAATTCTAGCTGTTTGCAATGACTGAATTCAGCGTTTTATGATCAATACTACCTGGTTGCAATGACTAGGTTCATTGTTAAATGATCAATTCTAGCTGGTTGCAATGACCGAATTCAACGTTTTATGATCAATACTATCTGGTTGCAATGACTAGGTTAATTGTTAAATGATCGATTCTAGCTGGTTGCAATGATTGAATTCAGCGCTGTATGATCAATACTACCTGGTTGCAATGCCTAGGTTCATTGTTAAATGATCAATTCTAGCTGGTTGCAATGACTGAATTCAGCGTTTTATGATCAATACTAACTGGTTGCAATGACTAGGTTCATTGTTAAATGATCAATTCTAGCTGGTTGCAATGACTAAATT
Source organism: Trileptium ribeirensis (assembly GCA_030248225.1). Classification (NCBI taxonomy): domain Eukaryota; kingdom Metazoa; phylum Nematoda; class Enoplea; order Enoplida; family Thoracostomopsidae; genus Trileptium; species Trileptium ribeirensis. The sequence goes on along the minus strand of JASANE010012324.1, from coordinate 22,449 downwards.
CAGCGCTTTATGATCAATTCTAGCTGGTTGCATTAACTAGATTAAGCGTTTTGTGAAAGCAAATTATGGCCATATCACGAGTTGGGACGTAAATCGCATGCATGCTATCTTGTTCTCCACATACTAGCTAATAATTAGCACAAACCTTAGCTTAGCCAGAACTTAGCCTTTCATATAAACCTTAGACTAATCTTAAGTCTATGTGGCAGGGATTAGGGTTTGTTGGGAGTATGTGGCTCCCCTTAGAATCAGCCGAGCTATGGACATGTTCTTTCTTCTGCTCATATAACGTACAACCCCTAAATTAGTATAATAATTAGTATTAAATTCTGCTATTCCGTATGGAGTTCCGTCGAAGAAGTAAGCCTAATGTTGTTTTAGTTTTAGTTAGTTTTAGGCCAGGAAAGGCATCGTCGTCTTTCCATCTATACATTATTTGCTCCGCGAGGGTTTAGCAAATAATGGCAAACAGACGACAGACAACGTTTGAGCATTAATACATTTTCATTTCATGGTTTTGTTGTATGTTTCTTGATTTTGCCTAGTTTTCTCATTACTGTTTTGGATAATTTTTCAACTAGACAATGTCTGTGGCTAATGTATAATATAATGTCCGTTGAGTTTTTTCGATACATAGAGTTTTGACCATAATTATGTGTGTGGGTATATTATATATAAAGTTTGCGGTTTGTTAGACAGTCAATTGCTTCACTAGTCTTTATATTTTACTAAGCTTTATATTAGACATTTAACTAGTACTATTGGGTCAACAACTTAACTTATGCCTTAGAGAACAAGTTTAACAGAAATACACTTAAAGTAGAACAATCCTATGAAGTGCTAAAGCGAATGTACATCAAACCCGGATAAAAGAAGCTAATTAGATTATGGTCACAAGCGCATAATTTGGTCAATTTCTGGTAAAATGGAAACAACCAATCCGTTTCTATATATAACAAGCAGAAGGCTGGTTATAAATAAGGGGGTCTTTCCCATATTAAAGGGTATACGGATGGTGTCATTGTGAGCGCACAATATGATCTACAAAGCCTATGATAGAAAACACAAGTCTGGGCGGTTATACCTCCCGGCCCGAAAATAGTCAGTTTTGAAGATACGACAATAATTTTGATACCATTCAACTCAGCTCGACCAGATGGCTCAGAAAATATATATCTATTTCGGCCGATTTTATGACAATTTTTTGGGTTGCCAATGGTCTTTGGTGTGCCAAAGCCTTAGCTTAAGCCTAAGTCGTTAACCCATGAACTGAATCAGCTAGTTTTTGCACCACTCGAACTCAGCTCATCAATGCGGTTCGAATGATATATAAATTTATACATTTATCGATAAAATTTTTTTCAAAAATTTTGGCTAAAATTGAAAAAATGTAATAAAATCCCTCAAAACGGATATTTTATGAACGGTCTCGTCGGGTTGAGCCGAATGGAACCAAAATTGTAGCTGTTATCATTAACGTTCACCGTTTTTGTACTGGGGCTATATAACTGAAAATCCCGAAAATATAAGTCAAATCCGGCTAGATATTGGGCGGTTATTGGTGAACTAATGCCAAAAGGATAGATTTTTGAAAAAAGTGAAAAGTTGCCGGTTAAAAACTTGAGCTGGTGTAGGATTCGAACAAATGACCTTCTGCTTTTGGATTCGCAAACAGACGCTTTACTAACCGGGAGCAAGCTATCCCTGCAGGCCTTTACAGCAGATATCTAAGATATTTAACAAAATTAGCTAATAGTTTGTGCGTTTAGAAACCATAAAAATTAAAAAAGTTGCTAGCGCCATTTAGTCTAGGCTTCACCTTGATTTCTATTAATTGTATACTTCTTCATTCTCAACTGAATTTGATGGAGAGCCTAAAACGATATCGATAACCCCATTGTCCTTCCTTTCTACAACAATTGAGTTTTAGATTTTACTATCTGAATCATTTCAACCTATACATTATCGATTCCGGAAATGGTTTATATTTTCAGGTGATTGTGTGTGGATTATGTTGTGTTAAAATGCGATTAATCATCAGAATTGAGGCAAGATACGGTGTTTTTTTTGTTAATTTTATCGAATTATAGGATTGTTTTTCTATCAGCCAAGAGTTTGAACGGCGTGATAATGTTGAATAAATTCACGAGCGATCATTCATTGGACCAGCCGGGATTCCAGCTAGGGCCTTTAGCTTGCAAGACTAATGCGCTACCACTGCACCACAGGCCCCGATCACAGCGTGTTTAGCTACGCCATATACACTAGCGTAGTGAGATGCGACAACGTTTTCAATCAAATCAGAAGGCAGTGGACCAAACCCAGTATTTCGTAGGCACAAATGGCCAAAATGGCATAAATGGCATAGTTAGTAGTTAGAGGATAGAAGGAAGAACTCGTGGTTAATTTATTTCGAGAAGCAATGGTTTCGTTTTCGGGTTGAGATCAAATTTGTTGTCTTATAATTATCATGGATGATCCATTTTTTCCAATAATTCATATTTATTTAAACAAACTGTTTCACGGTTTTGAAATATCGGGAGTAATTTTTATGAAATTTTTCTCAACTTATCTATTTTTTAAAAGTAAATATTTTACCAAAAATCAAAATCCATATATTTTAAGTTAAGCTAAATTGGGACTTGCGATTATATACCTGTGTTTTAAAACACCACGAATGCGAAAATTACTAGTCACCCACTAACAACTGAGACAAGGACCTACCATTATGCCGTTATTCGACCACTACATAATGCATAAGCATCACATGTATATATAATATATTCATATCGTGAACCTTGGATACAGGTTCAGGTGTTCGCTGGGATACAGGGTATACGGAAGTTAGGTCGGTCACTCCGAAGCCATATTTCCATATTTACCACTGCCAAAGGTCGTGCACTACCCGTACCCGGCGTCCCCTCCCAACAACTCGGAAAGGGCCCCGAAAAATTATAGCATTAGCTTAGCGATATTTGGAAATTGTTTTCAAAGAAAATTATAATTTTTTAGAAGTTTTGGCTTGTGGGAATATGTACCCCTGCCGTAGCCCAGTCCAACACACCCCCCGGGAGTGATCCTCCTCGCTGACCCATCTGCCCTCGAAGGCCGACATACCTGGGACAGGTATGGTTTTCATGAGTGTGTATTCATCTTATACTTAACTGTCAGCTCAGTATTTTACATATGAGTTATTTTGCTATTTTTGAGGAGTAATGAGAAGCTGTTTTCAAAAATTAATGCAATATTGTAATTTAAACAACGACGATAGCAGTAATAACTATGAACAGCAAACATCGTTTGCGCTAGATTCGGAAGCAGCGGAGCGAAACTACAATAACTGTCGTCCACAGACCATGATCAGTAGTTGCTCTATCACAAGTAAGTTATTTGACTAAATATTCAATCAATATTTTATGAACAGCAAACATCGTTTACACTAGTTTCGACACCGCCGGCGCGAAACTACACTAACTGTCCTCCACAGAACCTGATCAGTAGTCGCTCTATCACAAGTAAGTTGTTGGACTAAATATTCAATCAATATTTTATGAAAAGCAAACATCGCTTACACTTGTCTCCAAACCGCCGGCGTGAAACTACAGTAACTGTCTTCCACAGACCCCGATCAGTAGTTGGGCTATCACAAGTAAGTTGTTGGACTAAATATTCAATCAATATTTTATGAACAGCAAACATCGCTTACACTAGCTTCGGAACCGTCAGCGCGAAACTACGATAACTGTCTTCCACAGACCCTGATCAGTTGTTGCTCTATCACAGGAAATTTGTTTGACTAAATATTCAATCAATATTTTATGAACAGCAAACATCGTTTACGCTGGATTAGGAATCACCGGCGCGAAACTACAATAACTGTCTTCCACAGACCCTGATCAGTAGTTGCTTTATCACAGGTAATTTATTTGGCTAAATATTCAATCAATATTTTATGAACAGCAAACATCGTTTACGCTGGATTAGGAACAGCCGGCGCGAAACTACAATAACTGTCTTCCACAGACCCTGATCAGTAGTTGCTCTATCACAAGTAAGTTGTTGAACTAAATATTCAATCAATATTTTATGAACTGCAAACATCGTTTACACTAGCTTCGGAACCGCCAGCGCAAAACTACGATAACTGTCTTCCACAGACCCTGATCAGTAGTTGCTCCATCACAAGTAAGTTGTTGGACTAAATATTCAATCAATATTTTATGAATAGCAAGCATCGTTTACACTAGCTTCGGAAGCGCCAGCGCGGAACTACAATAACTGTCTTCCACAGACCCTGATCAGTAGTTGCTCTATCGCAGGTAAGTTGTTTGACTAAATATTCAATCAATATTTTGTGAACAGCAAGCATCGTTTATGCTATCTTCGGAACCGCCAGCGCGGAACTACAATAACTGTCTTCCACAGACCCTGATCAGTAGCTGCTCTATCGCAGGTAAGTTGTTGGACTAAATATTCAATAAATATTTTATGAACAGCAAACATCGTTTACACTAGCTTCGGAACCGCCAGCGCGATAGTACTATAACTGTCTTCCACAGACCTTGATCAGTAGTTGCTCTATCACAAGTAAGTTGTTTGACTAAATATCAATCAATATTTTATGAACAGCAAACATCGTTTACGCTGGATTAGGAACCGCCGGCGCGAAACTACAATAACTGTCTTCCACAGACCTTGATCAGTAGTTGCTCTATCACAAGTAAGTTGTTTGACTAAATATCAATCAATATTTTATGAACAGCAAACATCGTTTACGCTGGATTAGGAACCGCCGGCGCGAAACTACAATAACTGTCTTCCACAGACCTTGATCAGTAGTTGCTCTATCGCAGGTAAGTTGTTTGACTAAATATTCAATCAATATTTTGTGAACAGCAAACATCGTTTACACTAGCTTCGGAACCGCCAGCGCGAAACTACTATAACTGTCTTCCGCAGACCCTGATCAGTAATTGCTCTATCACAAGTAAGTTGTTGGACTAAATATTCAATAAATATTTTATGAACATGAAACATCGTTACAGTAAATTCGGAACCGCCGGCGCGAAACTACAATAACTGTCTTCCACAGACCCTGGTCAGTAGTTGCTCTATCGCATGTAAGTTGTTTGACTAAATATTCAATCAATATTTTATGAACAGCAAGCATCGTTTACACTAGCTTCGGAACCGCCAGCGCGGAACTACAATAACTGTCTTCCACAGACCCTGATCAGTAGCTGCTCTATCGCAGGTAAGTTGTTGGACTAAATATTCAATAAATATTTTATGAACAGCAAACATCGTTTACACTAGCTTCGGAACCGCCAGCGCGAAACTACTATAACTGTCTTCCACAGACCTTGATCAGTAGTTGCTCTATCACAAGTAAGTTGTTTGACTAAATATCAATCAATATTTTATGAACAGCAAACATCGTTTACGCTGGATTAGGACCCGCAAAACCAATACTGCTTCCCACAGACCCTGATCAGTAGCTGCTCTATCGCAGTAAGTTGTTGACTAAATATTCAATAAATATTTTATGAACAACAGCAAACATCGTTTCACCACTTCGAACCCCAGCGCGAAAGTACGATAACTGTCTTCCACAGACCTTGATCAGTAGTTGCTCTATCACAAGTAAGCTGTTTGACTAAATATCAATCAATATTTTATGAACAGCAAACATCGTTTACGCTGGATTAGGAACCACCGGCGCGAAACTACAATAACTGTCTTCCACAGACCCTGATCAGTAATTGCTCTATCACAAGTAAGTTGTTTGACTAAATATCAATCAATATTTTATGAACAGCAAACATCGTTTACGCTGGATTAGGAACCGCCGGCGCGAAACTACAATAACTGTCTTCCACAGACCTGATCAGTTGCTGCTCTATTGCATGCAAGTTGTTTGACTAAATATTCAATCAATATTTTTTGAACAGCAATCATCGTTTACACTAGCTTCGGAACCGCCAGCGCGAAACTACTATAACTGTCTTCCGCAGACCCTGATCAGTAATTGCTCTATCACAAGTAAGTTGTTGGACTAAATATTCAATAAATATTTTATGAACATGAAACATCGTTACAGTAAATTCGGAACCGCGGCGCGAAACTACAATAACTGTCTCTACAGACCCTGGTAGTTGCTCTATCATGTAAGTTGTTTGACTAAATATTCAATCAATATTTTATGAACAGCAAGCATCATTACACTAGCTAGGAAACGCCAGCACAGAACCAACACAAACAACTACAACAACCCGTATTAGTCCGCAGACCCTGATGAGTCACTCACTCGAAGGAGTAACGTTGTTGCGAATATAAATCAATATATTTATGAAGAACAAACATCGTTTACACTAGCTTCGGAACCGCCAGCGCGAAACTACTATAACTGTCTTCCACAGACCTTGATCAGTAGTTGCTCTATCACAAGTAAGCTGTTTGACTAAATATCAATCAATATTTTATGAACAGCAAACATCGTTTACGCTGGATTAGGAACCGCCGGCGCGAAACTACAATAACTGTCTTCCACAGACCTTGATCAGTAGCTGCTCTATCGCAGGTAAGTTGTTTGACTAAATATTCAATCAATATTTTGTGAACAGCAAACATCGTTTACACTAGCTTCGGAACCGCCAGCGCGAAACTACTATAACTGTCTTCCGCAGACCCTGATCAGTAATTGCTCTATCACAATTAAGTTGTTGGACTAAATATTCAATAAATATTTTATGAACATGAAAAACATCGTTACACTAGCTTCGGAACCGCCGGCGCAAAACTACAATAACTGTCTTCCACGACCCTGATCAGTAGTTGCTCTATCACATGTAAGTTGTTTGACTAAATATTCAATCAATATTTTATGAACAGCAAGCATCGTTTACTCTGGATTCGGAACCACCAGCGCGAAACTACTATAACTGTCTTCCGCAGACCCTGATCAGTAATTGCTCTATCACAAGTAAGTTGTTGGACTAAATATTCAATCAACATTTTATGAACAGCAAACATCGTTTACACTAAATTCGGAACCGCCGGCGCGAAACTACAGTAACTGTCTTCCACAGACCCTGGTCAGTAGTTGCTCTATTGCATGCAAGTTGTTTGACTAAATATTCAATCAATATTTTATGAACAGCAAGCATCGTTTACACTAGCTTCGGAACCGCCAGCGCGAAACTACTATAACTGTCTTCCGCAGACCCTGATCAGTCATTGCTCTATCACAAGTAAGTTATTGGATAAAATACTCAATCAATATTTTATGAACAGCAAACATCGTTTAATATGAGTTCCGGAACCGCCGGCGCGAAACTACAATAACTGTCTTCCACGGATCCTGATCAATAGTTGCTCTATCACAAGTAACTTGTAGGACTAAATATTCAATCGAATATTTTACCACCTTGTCGATTTCAGTGCTATGTTATCAGGGGCGCAGTAAGACGTGAAGGTGGTCCATCACTTCCTGAGCACTGCAAGTTTTCCTGTTTCTTTGCAATATTCCCCTTGAACTTCTTTCGATTTTGACATATATACTTGGATACTTCATCGATTGAAAACAACGACTTTGATATCCTTGAAATTTTCTCCATTGATTCAGGTCCCAATGGTCCCTCCTTGGGAACGCAAAAATTGTTCTATTCGGTAATATGGTTCATATTGGGCACCGTTGCGGACTACGAGAGAATCTATTGGTGCGGCATTTTATTGAGATCAACGTAACCGTTAAAAAGTTGATGAAGGCCCAAGTAACCCTAAGGGGCGGTACGTTATAACTTTACAAAAAAGGAACAGCCTAGAGCGGGGGTTGCGGGCGGCAGCCCTCTCTACTTATGCTTTGGCTTAGTGTCTGTCTCATATAAGGGCGTTAGCTTAGACTAAGACTGGAAGGCTTAGGCTCAGTACATTCAGAACGGCATGGCCTGCATTGTATTTTCGCTCCTCAGGGTTACTTGGCTCCTCATAACTTTCTAACGGTGGCGTATATTTCAAGGTACAAAACTGACACAGTACATTTCTCTCATCAAACCGAGTCGAATGGTACCCAGATGTGATCATATTCCGAAGAGAAAAGAATTTGGGTTCCAAGGGTTACCTTTGGGCCTCAAAAAAATCGAAAAAATCATCTCTGAATCTCCAAAACTCGACCAAGTTCCGGCTGGGGAGACAATGGAAAAGAGACCGTTTTCGCTACCGCTGCGCAATTATTAGGACGCCGTAAGACGTGAGGGTGGTTCGTCGCTTCCTGAGCACTGTTGTCCTAGCACCCCCAATTATCAAAGACACAGTATTACGTGCGGGTGGTTGTCACTTCTTGAGCACAGCAGGTTTTTCCTAGCACCCCGCGATTATCAGGGGGCAGTAAGACATGAGAGTGGTCCGTCGCTTCCTGAGCGCTTCAAGTTTTTCCTAGCGTCGCGCATTTACCACGGGCGCAGTAAGACGTGAGGGTGTTCAGCCACTTCCTCGAGCAAATGCAAGTTTTTCCCAGCGCCGCGCAATTATGAAGGACGCAGTATTAAGTGAGGGTGGTGCGTCACTTCCTGAGCACTGCAAGTTTTCCCTAGCTCCTGCAATTATTCATTTTTTGCGCTGCGCACATTGTAGCTTATCACATGCAGTATCGGCTTTTCCTGAATTTCAAGTTTCTTTTGTTTCAAACAGAACGGTGTCTTTGTGATGGTGATCATTGGAAGTTGAAACCGATTTCTCGATTTCTTGAACTTAACTTACTGGTATTTCTTGGATTGTAAAGGCTATAGTGTTAGTTTCCGGTTAAATTTGGTAAAGATCATACCAAATGTGATATCATCAAAAATCTCTATTTGAACTCTTCAATCTGGGACAGTCGCTTGAATTTTTAGTAGAACCCAGGCAGTGTGAGCGTCAACTCACAGGATCAGATTTGATAGTTGTAGGCTGAATATTTTTTATTATGAAACCATTGCGCACCTACAAAACAAAGAAAAGGGGCACGTCATGCCTTCCCCAATACGCTCCTTCGTAGTTAAGCACCTGCCTTTGGCTGTCTCTGATGTCTCACACATGGGAGCTGACAAAGATATCCATTGGATGTAGGGGCTGTCGATTATGAGTCGTACTTCCTAAGCCATTTTTATCTCATAACATACGACACACCTTCATTCTCTGATCTGACGCATGCAGATTAAATTTTTTACAATATAAACTGAGGGTCACCAATCAGATATGGAGAGAGTAACGGCACGCCTCCTTCAATGCCCAGCCCGTGGCAACACCCCTGCCTTTGGATATTGTTGTTGGATCTCACTCATGGCGGTTACATTAATATTCATAGGTCGGAAGGAGGGCTATCTATTCTGGTCGGAGTTAACTCCAGAGCCAGATTTACACCATAAGGGCTCTCCGACACTTTTGGCCAGAATACAGAAATTTTAAGGCACAATTTTGGACTATTATAAGGAAACTTTAGAGTAAAAAGGAAAATTTCAGGTCATATTGCTTCACCTAAATCTACCAGTGCACTCTCCCTTCCATGTATCGACTAGCCAAAACGGACATCAGATACCGCCGCTCTATCACAATCCATAACTCTATAATCGGGCCTCCATTCTCAAAAAAAGTTCCAGTTTCTAAACGATAACAGGCAGCTTTTCATTATATATTATTCAGATATTGATAAAACCCCAATACAATCTGGGTAATACAATCAATCATTTTTAGTGTTCATTTTGGTCAGAATTAATGAAATATATAGGCATTTATTATTCGCCGCAAGGCTTAAATTGAGTTGCTCTCATTAATAACAGCAATATTGGTCCTTAATAAAACCCCGAGTTCTCTAGAGGCTATATATCACTCTTCTGATTACGGTTTAGTTTTCGTTGTGTTTTTTGCTTTTATTCTCGTATCGGAATATACTTTGAACTGAAACATAAGTAATATTTGGAAAATAAATTTCAACTGTGAACTAAACCTTTGGCTCGATTTGAACATTTACTTTGCTGCGATCCGTAAGAAATCAGTTATATTTAAATGTTTAACGCTGGTTTTAACGTAATTTAATCAATTATGGTTTTTTGAACATCATACCGGAAACAATCACTGCTCCATAATCGTATATTTAGTTTTATATCGTATATTCGATATTGTTGATATACAATCTAACGTAAGTGAAATGTATTCTATGCCGTTCTAGGTATACTAAGCCTAAGCTTTACCTAAACCTACTACCGTTTATAAGTTTTATCCTAAGTCTAAGTCATGTGGCTTATAGCCCAGCGAAACTCACTGCAGTAATCCTCTGCTTTTTTAACCAGTTGAAATATTTTCTGCCTCTAGAGGTGGCATGGACCGAAATTGCATTCATAGTGGTAGCATTTAAACTGTAGTCACCAAAGGTTTTGCCCAATAGGTTATTGCTATAATAAATTATTTGTATGACATATTCTGGTATTTAGAAAATTTAACCGCTGTGATATATTCGCATCTACAAATTTTAATTATATACTCTGGGCTTCGTAATGTTTTATTGCATGAGGCCAATATTTTTTGAAAAACTAGCAATAAAGTTCCATTGCAACAGAAGTTATAGCGCAGGAATGGTTTGGCAGTATCCATAATTGTTTACCATTGCTTTCGTTTAAGCATCGGCAATAAAGGTAAATCTTTTATCTGCTTGTTTTTCCAAGATCAGAGACTGAAAACGGCTACTTTTAAGCCAAAATCAAGTCGAATTTTGTTGTTTTGATCTATAATACAATGGAAACAGAGGTATGGTGATAAAAATTTCTACAGTACAGGCGATATGCAATATTGTGGCCACAGGTTTAACATATAGAACAATAATTCCTTTTGGTAAATCCATAACAGCGAAAAGCCAATTCTTAGATTAAAATAACCCCCGTATTTACTGTTGGCAGTAAAACTTGGAATTGAGTGGCGGTATTTGTTTGGTTTAAGTTTTGACATTCTCTCAACGATCACACTGTAATAGTATATCACCAGTATTTTCCCAATATCGTCGAAACTGAAGAATAAAAAAGTATTTTGGAATATAATTATGGAATTATAATAGACAAAAAAAATTATTTTAGACCAAAGTTTGTGTATGTTTTCCTAATGTCATAGCTTTGGTTCCGTTTGACTCACGATTTCGCTATGGGCATGTCGTACCCGCGAGAAACAGGCGGATAGTGGTTATCGTCATTTGATATCTGGTTACTAAATAAGGTGTAAAACATTGATCAGGCTAAAATTAAACTATAATGCTGCGTATATCGCCAGTATCTTTGCAACCAACGGTCCGATTCGATTTAAGGCGCAACTCTGACTGACTATGCTTTAAACCAGCATGCTGTCGATTGCGATGTATCGAAATTATTAATGATGCCTTGTATTGGCTTGCTAATTATTGTGAGTGACGCTAAACACAATGTCCCCAACGAAGCATCTAGTTCTTAATTGAAAATGAGACTACCCAGTCAAGGTAACTGCAGATTCGGTATCCTCACAAAGAATTATATCAAGCCATCTGTATTCATCACAATCGAGAATATAATTTTTTTATATAATTTTGGGCCTCGGATATTAATTTTAGCACAGAACACTGTGCCTATAAAAGTCTTGCAAAGGATTCATATCCCATCAGGAGAGCAGTAAGCCACTCATAAGTGTGCGGATGGGGCGGCACGGGAGAATTGGGTACGGCTCCTTAGGGTGGGCTCTTTTGAAAATTGAGGGTGGCAGTCTTCCTTCCTCCTGGTGCGCCCCTGATCCCATCGTACTAGATTTATGACCATTTATTCCTATTCTTCAAACAAAATATTTTTGCTGTATCATGGCTTTCAATATCCTGAAGGGGTTATCACTTTGGTAAATGGTAAACTATTCGTCCATATGTGATTGTTTTTGGTTAGAAAATAAATACCACATTAAGCTATCCTGCCAGCAATATAAGTTACCATTGCCCAAGTACAATATTTTTCAAATTTAAAACTGCTCACATACGTGTCATGGTGTATGAAGAGTCGAGCTTATGAGTTGGTTGCTACGAAGCGAGCGGAGTGTATCAAGAAAAGTTGGGGTTGGGCCTTAAAAAGCCTTTCTAAAGCAGCAAACAAAATAACAACTGACGATTAATAAAATTCTCGGCTAAGGGTAAGAACCAGCCAGGTTACCGGTTAGGCTTGGTTCTTAAAAGCTCTTAAAGACACGACATACATCTTATTGATTGGTTTGCATTGATATGTTTTTTTCTAATATTACCAAATCGCAAGATTTTACTGCTAAGAGAATTTAAGAGCTGATCGGAGCATAGGTTTTCATGGGAAAAACCCAGCCATGTTTTATGATGGCTGAACACGGTTTAGGAACAGCCGAGTCTATCTGGGTTAAATGGAGAGCCTAGCCCAGCCGGACATGATTCAGGCAGAGCCTACATTGAAAATAGGTTTCATGTGAAATTTAAAAGAAGTTTATTTGAATTTTGCACCACCAGATATTCTATTAAAATTAAAAGAACTATTCCTTGAAATTTCCATGAATTATCATTTAAAGAATTTCATATCTTTAAAATTTCAAAGATAATTCTTGGAAATATCAAGGAATGGTTCTTTGAATTGTAAAAGAATGTCTGGCATTGCAAAATTCAAAGAAACTTCTTTTAAATTATATGAATAGTATTTTGAGTGTAGCTGAGCTTGTAGACAATCCAGGAAAACTCATCCTCAGCTCTACTGTATACCGGCTAGTTACCTGATGCAATTTTGATGCACCAGCCTTAGCAGAGACGTTTTCTGCTTAAAAATACAATAAAAAATGATACTATTGTTATCTTCTAGCTGGTACAGAAGAAGGAAAGACTGAATTTTTAGAGCTGAGCTATCACAACAATGCCGAACACGAATAGCGATTAAGATAGATTGCGTTCGAAGTTAATAAAGTTCGCCCGTTCTCGTTTAGGTTACCACCATCTCACGCCTGCGATATTTAAACACATCGTGTAGCAAAAGTTTAAGTTGCATTGGAGACTGTCCAGAAGAAGTTTCATTTTTAGCCATATTCTTAGAAAATTATTTTTGCTGTTGGGTTTTTACTATTTTTTTGGCGTTACCGATAAGTCTGTTAGCATTTTTTGACATTGTCGGTTACAAAAGATTCTGATAATTGTTTACAACCATAAAACGGATCTAATGAAATTGGTACCGGCGCCCATTGTTCTGGTACAGTAATGCCAGCCATATACAATTTGGACTGATATTATGGACCTCAGGAGCATGAATTTTTATCAGTATCTACCGTTAGAGTTGCTTGGATCCGCCGGGGTTTGGATAGAAGGGTACAGGCTCAGCATAGTAACTAGACTAGGTATACTACTTGATCTAAACGGACACATATTGTTGAAAAATATAGTTTCCACTACACTCAAAATAAAATTTCCATGAAATCTAATCGAATTTTTTTGAGTTTTGGAACACCAGATATTCTTTTAGAATTCAAAGAATATTCCTTGGTATTTCAAATAATTATCTTTGAAAATTCAAACATATGTAATTCTTTAAATATAATGCTTTGAAATTTCGAGAAACATTCTCTGAATTTTAAAAGAATATATGGTGGTGCAAAATTCAAACAAACATCTTTTAAATTTAGTTGAAACCACTTTTCAGTGTAACTAATCTTGAGAAGTCCATGAACTGGAGCATTCATTGGCACCCGCTTTATTTTCATACCGATCATACTGACGTGCCACGGACGCCGGCAACATTTTAATAAATTTCTTAGCCCATGTCAACTTTATGGGCCGGACGTTAAACGTTAGAAAAAAGAACAGCTTAGATCGGGGGTTCGGGGTGCAGCAGGCCCCCCCCCGACTTAGATTTAGGCTTAGTACATGGCTCAGATAGAGACCTTATCTAAGGCTAAGACTTAGTATATCGAGAACGGTATGGCATGCATTATATTTCGGCCCCCAAACTTGACATGGCCCAATTTCTTAATCTGATGGTCTATAACGATAGAACCGATCGAATCAAACCTATGTTTAGACTACGTGATTTCCAAGTAAAATTAGACTGCTAAATAAGTTTTCAAAATCTATTAAAGATATGATCCTTCGATACAAATTTCAATGCTGAATACAAAGGAATCTATTATATAACAAAACTAATTTATTCCTGATTACATCAACCATGTAGCTGATAGCAACAGAAATGTAAAAAAAATTCTAAAATATCTCCGATAAACCGCAGTTTTTGGTGTTAACAGATGTCAGAAAAGCAGAATTGCTAATGTTTTATTCAAAAGTGAACAAATTTCCGAAAATTATTTGTAAAGTTATTATAGGTCAGCTACTAATCTACCTTTAAATTCGATAGGTGAATAAAATTTTTTTTACAAATTTTGTGGATGCTAACATAAAATCGAACCACATGTTTGAAAATTTATAGGTGTTGCTAAATTCAATGCACAACGAAACTTACTAGATACTGGTCGTGTAACACAATAAATTCGAAAATTTGTAGATGCTACGGGCGGACTCATCGGTATATTTCCAGGGGCAATGAATACCCAGTAATTTTAATTTTAATTCATAATTATATCCCCCTTCAGTTTTCACTGATTGGTACCAAAATTTTATCGCTCTAGATTTCAAGTTTGTTAGGCTGGATTAAAAACACTTGTTACATTTATGTGGATATTGTATCAGCCGCAATTTTTGTTAAAGCAGTATCATATACTATATTTTACACCAAAAAAAAAAAGAATAATCACAATAGTCCTACAACTGAGACGTACCACAACTTTCGTACCCACGATGTTTTCTTTCAGTTCGATCATGTATTTCAGGAGCGACATTGTGTAGGAGCGACATGATAAGAGCGGCATGATAATGTATTTCAGGAGCGCAATTGTGTAGGAGCGGCATGATAATGTTTTTCAGGAGTGCCATTGTGTAAGAGCGACATGATAGGAGCGACATGATAATGTATTTCAACAGCGACATTGTACAGGAGCGACATCATAGGAACGACATGATAATGTATTTCAGTAGCGACATTGTGTAGGAGCGACATGATAGGAGCGACATGATAATGTATTTCAGGAGCGACATTGTGTAAGAGCGACATGATAATGTATTTCAGGAGCGCAATTGTGTAGGAGCGACATGATAATGCATTTCAGGAGCGACATTGTGTAGGAGCGACATGATAGGAGCGACATGATAATGTATTTCAGGAGCACAATTGTGTAGGAGCGACATGATAATGTATTTCAGGAGTGACATTATATTAAGAGCGACATTATAGGAGCGAGACGCGATAATGTATTTCAACAGCGACATTGTGTAGGAGCGACATCATAGGAACGACATGATAATGTATTTCAGGGAGCGACATTGTGTTGCGAGCGACATGATGAGAGCGACATGATAATGTATTTCAGGAGCGACATTGTGCTAAGAGCGAAATGATAAGAGCGACATGATAATGTATTTAGGGAGCGACATTGTGTAGGAGCGACATGATAGGAGCGACATGATAATGTATTTCAGGAGCGACATTGTGTAGGAGCGACATGATAGGAGCGACATGATGAGCAATGTATTTCAGGAGCGCAAGTGTGTAGGAGCGACATGATAATGTATTTCAGGAGTGACATTGCGTAAGAGCGACATGATAAGAGACGACATGATGATGTATTTCAACAGCGACATTGTGTAGGAGCGACATCATAGAAGCAGACATGATGATGTATTTCAGGAGCGACATTGTGTAGGAGCGACATGATAGGAGCGACATGAAAATGTATTTCAGGAGCGACATTGCATAAGAGCAAAATGATAAGAGCGGCATGATGATGTATTTCAGGAGCAGACATTGTGTAGGGGCGACATGATAATATATTTCAGGAGTGACATTGTGTAAGACCGACATGATAGGAGCGACATGATAATGTATTTAGACAGCGACATTGTGTGGGAGCAACATCATAGGAGGCGACATGATAATGTATTTCAGGAGCGACATTGTGTGGGTGCAACATGATAGGAGCGGCATGATAATGTATTTCAGGAGCGACATTGTGTAAGAGCGAAATAAAAAGACCGACACGATAATGTATTTCAGGAGCGACATTGTGTAGTAGCGAAATGTTAATGTATTTAAGGAGATCAATTGTTTAGGAGCGAATTGATAATTTATTTCAAGAAGAGCAACATTGTATGTCAGGAAAGCGACATGATAAGAGCGATCAGATAATATATTTCATGTGCTACATTGTGTTGGAGAGTATTTATAATTTATTTCTGGAGCGACTTTTTTTATGAGCGACATGATAAGAGCGACATGATAATGTATTTCAGGAGCGACATTGTGTAGGAGCGACATGATAGGAGCGACATGATAATGTATTTCAGGAGCGACATTGTGTAGGAGCGACATGATAGGAGCGACATGATAATGCATTCCATGAGCGCAATTGTCTAGGAACGACATGATAATGTATTTCAAGAGTGACATTGTGTAGGAGCGACATGATAGGAGCGACGTGATAATGTATTTCAGGAGCGACAGTGTGTAGGAGCGTCATGATAGGAGCGACATGATAATGTATTTCAACAGCGACATTGTGCAGGAGCGACATCATAGGAGCGACATGATAATGTATTTCAGGAGCGACATTGTGTAGGGGCGACATGATAGGAGCGACATGATAATGTATTTCAGGAGCGACATTGTGTAGGAGCGACATGATAATGTATTTCAGGAGTGACATTGTGTAAGAGCGACATTATAGGAGCGACACGATAATGTATTTCAACAGCGACATTGTGTAGGAGCGACATCATAGGAACGACATGATAATGTATTTCAGGAGCGACATTGTGTAGGAGCGACATGATAAGAGCGACATGATAATGTATTTCAGGAGCGACATTGTGTAAGAGCGAAATGATAAGAGCGACATGATAATGTATTTCAGGAGCGACATTGTGTAGGAGCGACATGATAGGAGCGACATGATAATGTATTTCAGGAGCGACATTGTGTAGGAGCGACATGATAGGAGCGACATGATAATGTATTTCAGGAGCGCAAGTGTGTAGGAGCGACATGATAATGTATTTCAGGAGTGACATTGCGTAAGAGCGACATGATTGGAGCGACATGATAATGTATTTCAACAGCGACATTGTGTAGGAGCGACATCATAGGAGCGACATGATAATGTATTTCAGGAGCGACATTGTGTAGGAGCGACATGATAGGAGCGACATGAAAATGTATTTCAGGAGCGACATTGCGTAAGAGCGAAATGATAAGAGCGGCATGATAATGTATTTCAGGAGCGACATTGTGTAGGAGCGACATGATGATATATTTCAGGAGTGACATTGTGTAAGACCGACATGATAGGAGCGACATGATAATGTATTTAAACAGCGACATTGTGTAGGAGCGACATCATAGGAGCGACATGATAATGTATTTCAGGAGCGACATTGTGTAGGTGCGACATGATAGGAGCGGCATGATAATGTATTTCAGGAGCGACATTGTGTAAGAGCGAAATAATAAGAGCGACACGATAATGTATTTCAGGAGCGACATTGTGTAGGAGCGACATGATAATGTATTTCAGGAGCGCAATTGTGTAGGAGCGACTTGATAATGTATTTCAGGAGCGACATTGTGTAGGAGCGACATGATAAGAGCGATCCGATAATATATTTCAGGAGCGACATTGTGTAGGAGCGACATGATAATGTATTTCTGGAGCGACATTGTGTAGGAGCGACATGATAAGAGCGACATGATAATGTATTTCAGGAGCGACATTGTGTAGGAGCGACATGATAGGAGCGACATGATAATGTATTTCAGGAGCGACATTGTGTAGGAGCGACATGATAGGAGCGACATGATAATGCATTCCAGGAGCGCAATTGTGTAGGAACGACATGATAATGTATTTCAAGAGTGACATTGTGTAGGAGCGACATGATAGGAGCGACGTGATAATGTATTTCAGGAGCGACAGTGTGTAGGAGCGTCATGATAGGAGCGACATGATAATGTATTTCAACAGCGACATTGTGTAGGAGCGACATCATAGGAGCAACATGATAATGTATTTCAGGAGCGACATTGTGTAGGGGCGACATGATAGGAGCGACATGATAATGTATTTAAGGAGCGACATTGTGTAGGAGCGACATGGTAAGAGCGACATGATAATGTATTTCAGGAGCGCAATTGTGTAGGAGCAACATGATAATGTATTTCAGGAGTGACATTGTGTAGGAGCGACATGATAGGAGCGACATGATAATGTATTTCAGGAGCGACAGCGTGTAGGAGCGTCATGATAGGAGCGACATTATAATGTATTTCAATAGCGACATTGTGTGACTGTCATTGAAGACTGAACCCACTGTAGCGTGAAAAGTGAGGGTATGCCCAAAAATTATCAATTCAGCTAAAGATATGAAAAGCGGGTGGGGGAGGTAGCTAGAGGAATAGTATAAATGTGTAATAGGCAAGTGATAGCTGATTGACAAGACGAGGCACCGAACATTTAGTTAGACCCCGTAGGTTAAAAATTGGGGGGGTGGGATCCGGCCCGCCTGACCTTCCCATGTGGTTACGCCTCTATGGATGAAACCCGTTGGGCATAGTGTAATAGGTTAATGCACAGGTTAATATTAAAGCGTAATGCAGTCATACGCTTTCCTTATGTAGTCTTGATGTTACTAATCAAACGGTCTCAACGTACCATCCAGTTTGATATATATAAATGTTCAGCTATAGTCTTTCATAGTTTTACCGTTGTGGGCAGCGTCAAGAGATAATAAATTATTTTTTTCTGGGCTTTTACGTGGTCCGTCGTTTTTTCTTTTAGGTGCCGCAAAAGCAGTTGTAGGTTCTTGATGGGCCGACCATAGTCATATTTGCGGGCCTTTTGCGGCTCCGTTTCGCTTCTGTCGTGATGAAGCCTTTTAACGTTGCTTCTATTCTGTTTCGCTTGTATGTTTGTTTTTGTTCGCCGGTTGGGTTGTTGTTTCAATACTTTTTTATTTCTCAATATGCTTCACTCGCAACTCAAAACGCTTTTGAAGACGAACAACCGTCAAATTGGCATTTATCCTTTTTGATAATCGCGGGTGGAGATAAAGTCCAATAATATATTTGTAGATGTTATTATAGATATATAGTATATGATTACATTGTACATACCTAAAATATATCATGATCGTTCATCTGATTTTTTTCACCTGAACCGGCAGTTGTAGGATGCTTTCAGATATCGCTAAGCTTCTCTATTTTTGAGGTCTTAAACAGAATATTCCAAGGATCATTGCACCAGGAGAGGGTTGAGGCCTGTGGGAAATATCGAGCAACATCAGGAGTGATCTGTCGCTTCTAAGTTGTGGATGCTCAGCCTCTCGGTCTTGACCATCCCTCTGGGCTATCGACCATAAGAAGACGGCGAGGCTATTGTTGGGTTTTCATCCTCCGTACGTGTCCGGCATGCCGCAGGCGGAAGTGTTTGAAGAGCACCGGAAGAGGCTCAGCAGGGTTGCAACGTTTTCTGATGTCATCGCTGGTAATGTGATATCTTAGTGAGACTCCCACGATCCACCTACAACAAAACTTCAAAAAACCATTCCATGTGATGGATATCGTGTTATTTCTCAGGCTTTGCTTCACAACTGTACAGCAAAACGGAACGTACTGCAGCGTTGTGTAATGTCATCTTCGTGTCTATCGAGATATTGTTTGCTACCCAGAGACGCTGAAATCCACAAAAGGCTGCACATGCTTGGCTATGCGGTGAGGTATCTTAATATGTGCAGAGCCGGTTCCATCAAGATGACAACGAGATAGCAAATTAGTTTACTTGCTCTGTGGTGTTAGACGACTGCGTGACGTTGCAGCGGGTTAAAATCATAGTTTTCACAAAGCTTATGTGCTTGCTTGTCGATCAGATGCGATGTAGCAGATGCTCAACTTCAGCTAAAATTTCAGATATCATAGCCACATCGTCAGCATAGCAGGAATGGGTGAAGCGTGTTGAGGCGCTGTTCAACGTTATGTCCGTCTTTGGGAAGGATATAATTCTGCATCACCCAATCTACCGCGTAGTTGAAAAGAATTGAGCCCTGCCCTATGCCGGTTGTCACTTCAAATGGTTCTGACGGTCGATACTGAAGACGGACAGTACAGAAAGATCGATCGAACATGCATGTGATCAATGGTATAATTTTAGTGAAGAGACGGGGGTTTCCATGATCCGATATAACGAGAGACAGTGAACGGAATCGAACGCGGCTTTGAAATCGATAAGGGCTATCGCAGTGGGTTTTCGAAACTCATGACAGTGTTGTAGTAGGAGCCGCATGTTCAATATTTGCTCCACTGTCCCGCGGCCTACACAAAACCCATCTTGTTTGTCCCTTTTGTTTCGTCCCGAAATTTTTTGAATCGGTGGAAATTATTGCTTCTAAAATCTTGAAGACAAAGTCAAACGTCTTCATCCGCAGCGCGTCCGTTTAATAGGCTTTTGATGGTAGCTAACACCTCGCCTACTTTGGTTAAACGATCGTGATCGGTGCTGTGAAACCCTTTGATTTGCATCTCAGACTCTACACAGGTTCTATAAATCTTCATAATTCAGCAAACTCTTGGAATGATCACACCCGCGTTCCGGTAGGTACTCCTCGGTTGATAGCGGGATTCCATCGGAGTTGCAGATGATGATACATGTTCGAAACAGAAGTTGCGACAGTTTGCGAATCATGCGAAAGGCTTTGCGGGGGTCATTCACAGCTACCTCCTGGTTTTTTTATGCTGTAATTGCCACGAAGGAAGGATTCCTTATCCTGTGATAGCTATTCCTAGAGCTTACGATTTAAAATAAATCGCGAGGCAGATCTCGCATCTCTGTGAACGAAGCTTGTGACAGTAGCCATAGTGGAATCTTGAACCCAGCGGACTCGCTTCTCGCGATTGACTGTTGGTAGATAGTCCTCGATGCTGTGATCGACGATGCATTTAAAAGCTGTAATATGCTCGTCTACAGACATGTTTTCTTCTTGGAAGAGCGAGAATCGGTGGCCAGTGATTCACTTAGTCGGTCTGCTATCTGATGGTTTCGCAGTTGCGTAAAAGCTCGAAGGCGTGAGCGATGCTGCTGAAATCTGTTTGTGTCGAGAAGGCATTTTATTCATAGCAAAAGTATGCCGTGGCCGCTTGACAGCGAGTTACCCCAGTGTGTGCGACAGTCCATCGCAGATGACCTCCATCAATAGCCCATAACTATCTGATTCAGCGGGAAATATTTTCCGCTGGTTGATCGCCAGGATTCGATATGTCGTCTCTTATGCTTGAAGTGGCTGCCGACCACGTATACATTTAAGAATTGTACTAAGAAGACAAGTCGTGTTCCGCTGTCGGTGCGGCGCCCAAGTGTATACCTACTGTGCTGTTTTCGCCCACAAGTCGCGGCCAAAATTGGGCATTGAAGTCTCCGCAGACTACGACAAGATGTTGCTTACTTCCTGTATTAGTTGCTCGAAGAAGGTATTTTTGTTGGCTTCGCAGGCAACGTCAGTCGGAACGTAAAGGGCGATGATAGTGATTTCATAGCTTTTGTAGGAAAGATAGCGATGGAAAGACTAGAGCTGACAGGATTGCAATGGTGTAGATGGGAGTTGATACGGCTTCTGACAGCAATTCCAACACTACAGTTTCCTGATTTTTCCGCACAGGAGAAGGTGATATTATACTCGCCAGTTTTCCATGATATATCCATGCCGTCTGGCCCGCATTGCCTTGTCTCGTATAGAGCCGCAATGTCGATGGAGCAGTTTAAAAGTGCGTGACATACACTGAAAATACGTTTGTGCGAAATTTAAAAGAAATTTCTTCGAATTTTCCACCACTAGATATTCTTTTAAAATTCCAAGAAACATTCCTTGAAATTTTCAAAGAATGATTTTTTTAAAGAATTACATATCTTAGGAATATTTCTTTGAATTTTAAAAAATATCTGATGCTACAAAATTCAATGAAATTCCATTTCAATTTCATAGAAATTATTTTGAGTGTAGGAGCTGCTCATAACCGTCTTTTCAGTAAAGTTCTGATATTCAAGCGGCAACTCGCAGTTGCTGGAAGAGTTTAAAGTTTTTGGCTACCAATTGCCTATTTGTTATGCCGTCGGTAGCAAGCCGGCGCGCGTCATTTTCCCAGGAATAGTAGAGATGCGATTGGTGATGTTGAGTGAAATAAATGTTCCAGAAATTTTCAAGAGCTTCCAGCCACTCAACCTGTTTAAGCCAACTGGAGTTGACTTTTTACCTTTGTTTGTCTCCCACTATCCGGTTGCGGGATTTGGGGTCCCAGCATTTGGCCTTTCGCATTCCCACGCCTAGCAATA